>PVHX01000363.1:244107-324465 GCA_004024805.1 Geosciurus inauris | reverse complement strand
GATTCTCCTGTCTCAGCCTCCCAAAGTGCAGGGATTACAGACGTGCGCCACCACGCCCGGCTTACATTATTTAATTTTTTAAATATTTTTTTTAGTTGTTGATGGATCTTTATTTTATTCATTTATTATTTGTATGTGGTGCTGAGGATCGAACCCAGTGCCTCCCTCATGCTAGGCAAACGCTTTACCACTGAGCTACAGTCCTAGCCCCAACATTATTTAATTTAATTCTTAAAACAAAGGCATGCAATAGAGCATGTTATTATCACCTTTTTATAAAGGAACCCATGAGGGCTGGGATTGTAGCTCAGCGGTAGAGCGCTTGCCTCGCATGCGTGAGGCCCTGGGTTCGATCCTCAGCACCACATACAAAGCAATAAAATAAAGACATTATGTCCATCCACAGCTAAAAAAATATTTAAAAAAATAAAAAATAAAAAAAAAAATAAAGGAACCCATGAATCTTTCAGATAATAATCAATGAAACCAGGCTTTCTGATTCCGGTGTCTGTGTTCCCAACATGCAAGGGAACTGCAGGGCAGAAGTCCACTTCCCTGTCTAAGACAAGCTGATTTCAAGCACTGGCTGAAAGAAGAGTGCAAGTTTTATAAAGTGCCTCTGAAACTCATCTTACCTGTCTTAAGCAGAAATAGTGAAGACCTATGACTTTACCTTGTTTCTTAGGAGTTTGGTCTGAACTTCAGGAAGAACCCAGATCTCCCATCCTCTTAGGTCCTTCTTGGCCTGGACTGTTTTGCCTCTGACACTTTCCTGGATGGATTCTGCTGCTGGGACTCCATAAGCAGCAGCTATCTTGATAGTAGAAAATTCTTTGAGCTTGCAGTTCTCTGATACCTGTGTAACTCCTTGCTGAGATGATGGGATGCTCATTCTTCAAAGTGACATCTCTGAAAGTCACATTTGTCACTCACAGAAAATCTGCCCATCCAGAGGCAATGAGAGGCTTTGTTTCCGTCTTAGCAGTCTTAGCAGACAGCACCGTTTCCCAGGTGATGGATTGACATCCCATTTATTGGGTGCAGTGGGACAGTTGTAGGGAACAGTCTGTATGACCCTGGTGTGCGCTACAGTACAAAACTCAGGGAAAGCTTCCTGGACCCAGAGCTGACTGTAGCCCAGAGTCTACCTCCCTCCATTCAACGGTCACCTTCCTTAATTATATGTGATGAAGGAGTTGTAATTTCCACTTGATTCCTGTCGAATTACAGTTAATTTTTAAAGCTAAAATATGTCTAAGTTCAATAGAGACTGCAGATGTTAATGAGGAAAATAGATTATTGAACTTGTATAATTAAAATAGCAACTCATAACTAAAATTTAAAATATAAGCATTAGGTAATTGCAGCAAAATATCAGAAAAAGATCCTAGTTGGCCTCAACACTTTCAGAAAAGCCTCATGTATATTTTCATTTTTTCTGCAGAAGTCACTTAATATTTAAACTTTTAGCTTGCTATTGGAAATAGACTAATGGCTACACTTTTCTTTATGCACACGTATCTGGTTTTTCTCCTCAGTCTTTTCTGATTTCAGAAATGAAGTTTGAAAGAACTTCCTTAAAAAATATGTTCTTGCTGGGCATGGTGGCACACGCCTGTAAACCCAGCACTTAGGGAGGCTGAGACAGGAGAATCACAAGTTCAAAGTTGGCCTCAGCAAGGGTGAGGGGCTAAGCAACTCAGTGAGACCTTGTCTCTACCTAAAACACAAAATAGGGATAGGGATGTGGCTCAGTGGTCGAGTGCCCCTGAGTTTAATCTCCAGTACCAAAAAAAAAAAAAGTCACCCGTATTTATGAACTGTTAATGCTACTACTATTTACTTGAATTCAATTCAACTGATTTTTCCTTCAGCCTTGGAATAGGTCATTGTTTCTCCGAGTTCCAGATGAAGTAGTTGCATATCCCACCTTTCCCCCACTATATATTAAAGGTCTTTTTGTGTGAAAAATAGTTTCTTTAGAAAATTAGAAAAATACTCTGCTAGAAATATTGGTTCATACTGCTGTTTTCTACTTTTGTTGTTTTAAATCACTAATTTAGTTTTTTAAAAAAATATTTGTATTAGTTGTTGATGGACCTTTATTTTATACTTATTTTTATATGTGGTGCTGAGAATTGAACCCAGTGCCTCACACACGCCAGGTGAGCATTCTACCACTGAGCCACAACCCCAGCCTTCCTGATTTAGTTTTTGAAGGCAAAAGAGTATCTTTGTTAATAGCAGGTAATTTGGGGTCCCCAGTCTGGGACTGTGTAATTAACATCTTTGAGCTTCAATTTTGTGGAAAGGGGGAAATAATTATAACTTCTAGCTATTGAGAGCTATATTGAGATGAATGCATGTCAAGCTTCTGGCCCATATTAAATATTCAATAAATACTCTTAAAATTTTTGTCTTATTGGTGATATGTTATCTCAAATTTATTTCCTTTTTATTTTTTATTTTTTTGATGTATTGGAGATGAAATCCAAGGCCTCACTCTCACAGGTGCTAGGCAAGTACTCTACTATTGAGCCACAAATCCAGCTCTCAAATTTATTTTATTTATATTTGAAACCTTTACCAACAAGATTCAGAAAATGATATGTAATTGAAAACATGAAACTTTGTGCATGCTTTCCTGGTTATATCAAAGTAATGCAGATGTGATAGTTTTCAGCACATTGTATAGTCATTTAGTAGTGAAAAAAATATATAGTATTTTTTATGTATAACTAATTAGAACAAATTAAAAAATAAATAAAATTTATAGTATTGAAAAATTTTGTAGCTTATTTCTTTGTTTGATTTCAGTGCTCATATATCTCCTACCAGCATCTTACCAGCCTCTGCAGAGTAAGTAATACAGAAGACAAATTTTTAAGATTTTAAAATATTACTAAGCCATAGAAATGAGAATCATGTATTTATTGTGCTCACTTTAGAAGAGAAATTACATGTAGGCAGTAAACTAGTTACAATTTTGTGTACTGTAATAGGAACAAATGAAGAGGAAACTCTTGCACTGATATACAAAATAAAAGATGAGCTTTCTTTCTTTTTTTTTTAATATCTTTATTTTTATGTGGTGCTGAGGATTGAACCCATTGTCTCATGCGTGCTAGGCGAGCACGCTACCCCTGCGCCATAACCCCAGCCCCAAAGATGAGCTTTCTTAAGATTTTTTTTTTTGTACCTGTGATTGAACCACTGTACCACATCCCCAGCCCTATTTTGTATTTTATTTAAAGACAGAGTCTCACTGAATTGCTTAGCACCTCGCTGTTGCTGAGGCTGGCTTTGAACTCCTGCCTCAGCCTCCCGAGCTGCTGGGATTACAGGCATATACCACTGCACCTGGCCAGATGATTTTCTTTGTTCCTCTGGAATAATTGAAAAATGTTGATAGAGCTTTCATTAAGTTTCCTTTAAAAAGTAGAATTCATGTAAAAAATGAGTATTACTTCTACATTTTCCGTAGCTGGGTGTTGGTATTTTGCCTTATAAACTTGGGTTTGAAAAGTCTATATAAAATGGTTTTCTATATAGTGAGGAATGAATTATTGGATTGTTTTTCCTAATCTAGTAATAATCGTGACATTATTCTTAATTGTATTGGATCATCCTTTTCATTTTATAATTTAAGTTATTGTTGTGCATTCTTTTAAGTATTTCTTTTTATACTTTGGATTATCCATTTAAGTGCCATAATTTGTTTTATTTGTGATAGGTCTTAGTATTTAAGTTTATGTGGCCATATACCCAATTAAGGTGACTGCTTCTCACTAACATGTGTTCTCTTTTTTAGCATTTTAGAAAGAACAATTAGAGCAGCTGTGGAACAGCACCTTTTTGATCTGCAGAGCAGCATAGATCATGATCTTAAGAATTTACAGCAGCAAAGTCTGATATGTAATAATGAAGCAGGAAGTATTAATTGTGTTGAGGAAAGACCTAATAACCAGTAAGAAACATTTTAATGTTTTTTATTGAGAGCTATAAAATTTTTTTCTTTATACTATTATTTCTTAAATAATGGAGTTTTTGCTTTGTGGATTTCTGAAAGTCAGTGTAATAGTGACTTTGTAAACACTTATGTGTAAATTATCCATACTTATTTAATGTTGAAAATTTTATAACTCTTCCATAAAGTATTTTTTACTAAGTTCAACCTAGCCGGTGTTTTTTCCTTGAACACTGGGTGAAGCAATAAACTAACTTTTTTAAAGCTAAATATATGTTGTATGTTGAATAACTTAAATGAATTAGACTCATACTCTGTGTAAGAGATGGTCATGCTGTGATCTAGACAGATGGGGTATAGGGACAGCAGATTAATATTAGTCTAGTGCATGTGGTCATTTTGTAATGGTGGACAGAATCATCCTTTGCTGTTTAAATTGTTATCCTTTGCCACTAGCCTTTCTCCTCCCCACATGATTTTTAGATTAACTGATAATAGGTGAATTTGTATAAAAGTACCCATAATATATAGATATTAAGTTCATTAATTGACATTTTACCTATTGTTAGCTTTTTTTGGGGGTACCAGGGATTGAACTCAGGAGTACTCGACCACTGAGCCACCTCCCCAGCCCTATTTTGTGTTTTATGTAGTCAGGGTCTCACTGAGTTGCTTAGCACCTTGCCGTTGGTGAGGCTGGCTTTTTTTTTTCCCTTACCTTTTAATAGAGGAAAGACTTAACCTTTTTTTCTGTCACCTCATACCTACATTTAGGATGTATGTGTGCCTCACTGAGAGACCACAATGAAATGATTCCATATTTTTATGTATCGTTTGTATTTTGGAGATAGATGTGTGAGATATACCCAAATTTGGAGTATTTGTAGGAAAGTAAAATAGTTAATTGGGTGGAGTGACTTCTTTCCTTTTGTGGTACTAGAGATTAAACCCAAGGGTATTCTATACTGAGCTACTTTCCAAACTTTTTTATTAAAAACATTTTTCTTAGTTGTAGATGGACACAATACCTTTATTTTATTTACTTATTTTTATATGGTGCTGAGAGGTCAAGCCCAGTGCCTCACACCTGCCAGGTAGACACTCTACCACTGAGCCACAACCTTAATCCCCTTTTAAATTTTGAGATAGACCCTTGCTAAATTGCCCAGACCAGTCTCAAACTTGAAATCCTCCTCAGCATCCTGAGTAGCTGGGCTACAGATGTGTGCCACAACACCAGGCAGGGTGACTTTATTTTAAAAGATGATTTTAAAAGGGCTAACTAGAATAGCTATTAAATATGAAATGAAAAATATTAATGGATATGAAAACCAGTGGTTAGAATTTTAAGAATACTGTACTGTACAAGTGCATGTGTGCCATGGATGTCACTGTAGCTCTGTGTGATAATGGCCCTGATTTGTGTGCTTTGAAGACATAATTAGAACTTACACAGTTGGATCTATAAGGAATATTTGGGCTGAATAGGAAAGGAAAAGGTGGTATCTAAAAGTTGGAAATAGGAAATGTTTTAAAGGATATAATAGCAAATTCCTTATAATTTGTTTTTAGCTTAGCTTGGGATCCTCGAAACTTTTGCCCTTTGCTTAGGCAGTACTCATATTTTCAACTCTGGGGAAATGACTCATGTTCCATCATTGGTGGTAGAATCATCTTTGTAAACCAAAACTGCAATATTTTGCATATTCTGAATTATGTAAATTTAAAAATCTGCAGTAGGAAGCTATTCCTGTTATACTTGGATAAGGTGTTGAATACTGTGGTCTCTAGTACTAAATATATATTAAATCAGGACAAATAGGTCATTATCATGTGGGCGTATATATTGGAAGGGAAATTGTTTTCACATATATATATATTTTTAGAAGCCATTTGTGAAAATTTTCAAACTCTCTTACAACATGCCAAAAAGAGGAAAAAACCCATAAATTTAGCAGATTTTATGATTGAAATTAATAGGACAAAATGTGGATTTTTTATGCAAAGGATCATTATTGGTGTTTCTTTATTTTTTAAAGGCAGTTATGATTATCATTTGGCCTAATCTGATTTTTTTTATCTTCATTATTAGGGTTGATATTGCCGATGATATTATTAATGCCAGTAATAGTAACAGAGACTGTTCAGAACCTGTGACTGGCACTAATTTAGACAATGAAGTTATGCAGCAAGATTTTGTATTTGAGGATGAAGAAAATAACCAGGTAAAAAATGTAAAAAATATGTTAGGCATGCTAGATGCATATCTCTGATTATATCATGTATTCCTTTGATACCAGAAATTATAGTTTAGTGTATTTGTTGACAAACTGATTTGTCATGATTTTATATCTCCAAGAATACATTCTTTCAGGAGAGTTTAGGAACCATCATTGAGTAAAGAAGTAGGTACAAAACACTGTATTTTAATATATTTATTGAAAAGAAATTAAGTATGATGCTGAGGTGAGTAGGTGGTATTGTGGTTGAATTTTGTTATTTTTCAAAGCTTTTCTGTAGTTTTCAGTTTTCCTAAGGAACATGGTATAGAGAGGAAAAATAATTTCCTCTCCTCTCTTGTAGTAGTTAGGGTGAACCCCTAAAAGGAAAGATTAATGAGAAAAGTTGAGTAAGTTTAATAATATGTATACCTTGTATAAACATGGGAGATAAAGGAAACAGTAAATCTCTAAAGGACAGCTTAAATACCAGCATCTTCTTACGATAAAGAAAGAAGGGTATGGGAAAGACCTAGTTACAATAAGATGACTAGGAAAAGTATCCTAAACAAAAGTTAGGTTGGATAGGCAGACTGATAAGAGTTTCTGGTGATTTATTTATTCATCCTTCTCTTCGTGGTACTGAGATGGCCTTATGAATGGATATTTCCATTATATAGAAAAGTTCTCTTAAAAAGGGTAATGTCTGGGGCTGGGGTTGTGGCGCAGTGGTAGCGTGCTCGCCTAGCACGCAGGAGGCACTGGGTTCGATCCTCAGCACCACATAAAAATAAAATAAAGCTATTGTGTCCACCTACAACTAAAAAATAAATATTTAAAAAAAAAAAGGGGTAATGTCTGGTGGGGGTTCTCTCTTGAATGTGTACTCTTTGCTTTCCTAAATTAATCTGTCTCAATTAAAAATAAAAGATCAAGTGTGTTGATTCTAAATTCCTTATAATGCCTACTTTCTAATATGGATTAGGTTGGAAACATGAAGAAACTTCTTTGTCTATTAATTTAGTATCTTATGTTAAACTTATCAAAACTATACTTGGGGGACTGGGGTTGTGGCTCAGCGGTTGAGCACTTGACTTGCAAGCATGAGGCACTGGGTTCGATCCTCAGCACCACATAAAATAAATAAAGATACTGTGTTCATCTACAGCTAAAAAAAATATTAAAAAAAAACTACACTTGGAAAAATGTCTTGGAAGTCATACACTAGCTGTATGGTAGAGTGCTGGTCTTGCATGTGTAAGGTCCTGGGTTCAATCTTCAGTACTTTTGTGTTTGCTATGTCACAAAATAATATGCTCAGTGTAATTGTTATACAAAAGAAGTGTATTTTAGGATGGTGTATTCTGAACCTCACTACTGGGATCTTTACACAGAAATTAGAGAAAACCTATGAACATGTTTTAAAAATATTGTCACTAAAATATTGTCACTGTCACATTTGTTGGTGGTAGAATTGTTTTTTAAAATATTTAATTGCAATTAAAAGTACAAAAGCAGGACTTCCAAGACATATTTTCAAGTGTAGTTTTGATAAGTTTAACATAAGATACTAAGTGAATAGATAAGGAAGTTTTCTTCATGTTTCCAATCTAATCCATACAAGAAAGTGTAGGTATAATAAAGAATTTAGAATCAACACACTTGATCTTTTATTTTAATTGAGACAGATTAATGTAGGAAAGCAAGGAGTACAAATTCAAGAGAGAATGCAGGCTTTTTCTCTTTCTTTCTTTTTTTTCTTCTGGGTAGTGGTAGAAATTAAACCTAGGGCCTCACACATGCAAGGCAAGTGCTCTACCACTGAGCTGTATTCTAGCCCTATCTTTACTAATAAATAGCATAATAACTTGTTACTTTGGCCAAGTTACCTGGCTTCTGAGCTACTTTTTGCTTTCCCATGAACAAGTGGGAGTAATACCTACATTAGAGAATTACTATGAAGATTAAAGGAAATAAAAGTATCTGGGCATGGTGGTGCAAACCTATAATCCCATTACACAGGAGGATTACACATTTGAGTTCAGCCTAGATAACTTGGTAAGACCCTATCTTAAAATGAATATCAAGGGTTGGGATATAGATCAGCGGTAGAGTGCCCCTGGGTTCAGTTCCCAGTAAGAATCAGAAGGAAAGGGTAGGGGGAGAAACAGGAGTATTATTAGATGATTTTTTTTTTTTTTTAATGTTTATTTTTTAGTTGTAGGTGACAGAATATCTTTATTTTATTTTTATGTGGTGCTGAGGATCGAACCCAGTGCCTTATGCATGCTAGGCGAGCACGCTACCACTGCGCCATAATCCCAGCCCTTATTAGATGATTTTTATTAACCTGAAAACTGTCCTAGAGCCAGGCGCAGTGGCACACATCTGTAATCCCAGCAGCTTGGGAGGTGGAGGCAGAGGATCACAAGTTCAAAGCCAGTCTCAGCAAAATTGAGGTGCTAAGCAACTCAGTGAGACCTTGTCTCTAAATAAATACAAAAATAGGGCTGGAGATGTGGCTCAGTGGTTGAGTATCCTGGAGTTCTATCATACCTGATACCAAAAAAAAAAAAAAAAAGAAAACTAAGCCAGTTGCAGTGGCGCACACCCGTTTTCCCAGCACTTTGGGAGGCTGAGACAGGAGAATCGCAAGTTCAAAGCCAGCCTCAGCAACGAAGAGGCACTTAGCAACTGAAAGAGACCCTGTCTCTACATAAAACACAAAAAATGGGGCTGAGGATATGGCTCAGTGGTTAAGAAGCCCTGAGTTTGATCTCTGGTACCAAAAAAAAAGAAAAGAAAACTATCCTAGAAGTTGTTACTTCCACTGGATTTATATTTATTAGATTAACCCCTTTTTACCTATTCAGTTAGTACTTTTGTAGTTGTCCCCTTGCCCTTTTCTAGATTATCAGTTTCTGCCTATTTACTGAATCATTCCATCAGTATAAAACAATTTTTTTTTGTACTGTAATCTGTCCCCTATTCAGGGAAAAAATAACCCAAAAAACTATCTTTTGGCCCTTCATCCCAGTCTAGCTACATCAAGATAACTGTTTCTGTTTATAATAAAATTTCTGGAAGGACTTGTCTATGTTGGTGCCCTAAGGCATAGTACAGTTTTGTCTAGAATACATCATAGATAAATAGCATACTACTTTTATTTATTTATTTACTTGCTTATTTATTTATATATACCAGGGAATGAACCCAGGGGTGCTTAATCACTTTTCATTGTTTGTTTACTTATTATTATTATTATTATTAGTAGTAGTAGTAGTAGTAGTAGTAGTACCAGGGATTGAACTCAGGGGTACTTGACCACTGAGCCATACCCCCAGCCCTATTTTGTGTTTTATGTAGAAACAGGGTCTCACTGAGTTGTTTAGTGCTTTGCTGTTGCTGAGGCTGGCTTTGAACTTGAGATTCTCCTGTCTCAGCCTCCCAAAGTGCTGGGTTTATAGGTGTACACCACCGTGCCCAGCTTTTTATTATTTATTTTGAGACAGGGTCTTACAAAGTTGCTTAGGACCTTGCTAAGTTGAGATTGGCCTCAAACCTGTGATCCTCTTGCCTCGAATCCCAAATCACTGGGATTAGAGGTGTGTACCGCTGTGCCTGGCTCCTATTATTCTCTTAAACTCACCTCAGCCATAATTTGGCCCATCCCTTCTGCTGAAACTTCTCTTGGACATCACCAACGATGTCTGTATAAAATTCTATGTGATCAAATAGCAAAAATTGATTAAATTATGTAATTCTACTCCTTTGATGATCTTTCTTCATTTGGCTTTCAGGATATCTTTTGCTTTTTCCCCTCCTCTTATTTCACTGTCTACAATATCTCAATTCCCTTTGCTGATTGCCTTTATTTGGGGGAGGTGAGTACCAGGGGTTAAATCCAAGGGCACTTTAATGACCAAACCACATCCCTTGCTCATTTTTATTTTTTTTTATTTTGAGACAGGATCTTGCTAAGTTGTTTCAGAGCCTTGCTAAATTGGTGAAGCTGCCTTTGAGCTTGTGATCCTCCTGCCTCAGCCTTCTGAGCTGCTGGGTTTACAGGCATGTGCCACCACATCTGACTGATTGCTTTTTATCTTCTGGATCTCTGAAATTTGGAATAGCCCAGAACCCATATTGCATATTTTTATTCATTTCCTTGGTAATCTCATTTAGTCTAATGACTCTAAATATCATCTATATGTTGCTGATTCCCAGATTTGAATCTCCAGACCTCTCTGTCCTGGAACTTTAGATTCCTGTGTCTATATGTTGCACTCAGTGTTTCCTCTGGAATATCTTACAAGCACCTACAGAAAATATTTCTTTTCTTACCCATCATTAGATTTGTGGCTAAGACACCCATTACAGAAGAAAGATTAACAAGAAAAAAGCATGCACCTTTATTTAGTAAAAGTTTTGCATAAATAAGTGCCTTCATAAATAAAAATTTAAAGCAGTGGGAGACCTATGTATTTTTATGCTTACGTTTGATGAAAAGTTGATGGTGCAAAAGCGTCATTAGATAAAGGGATGTGCTCTAATGGTAATAAAATAGGAGGTGACTTAGCAACACCTGTTTGTTCAGGTTCTTTACTGTGTCCCTGTGCCTTCATAGATAAGGACTTTTTTTTTCCATTCAATATTGGATAGGTATCTCTAGAATTAAAGTTTTATGACTTGTTTCAGGACAAAAAGGGAGAAGGGGAAAGTGAGTGTGATCTTTTTGCTTCTGCAGTTTTCTTAAATGCTAAGGTTCATGCCTTCTTTGGGGACATTGTGTCCTAAACATCTTAAACTGAACTCCTGATTTTGTTGACACATCTGTTTTTCTTACTGTCTTTAAAATCTCAATAAAGGGCAATTCCAGCTGGGCACAGTGGCGCACACCTGTAATCCCAGCACTTTGGGAGGCTGAGACAGGAGAATTGCGAGTTCAAAGCCAGCCTTAGCAACAGCGAAGCGCTAAGCAACTCAGTGAGACCCTGTCTCTAAATAAAACAAAATAGGGCTGAGGATGTGGCTTGGTGGTTGAGTACCCCTGAATTCAATCCTTGGTACCAAAAAAATTGGCAATTTCTCTTTCTTTGTACAGCCCAAAACTTTAAGAGTCATCCTTGATTTCTTTTACACTGCATGTCTAGTCCTTCTCGGTGTCCTATTTAATGAACCTCAAAGTACTTAGAATCTCACTACTTTTAACCACTGCTACCATGAAAGTCCATTACTATAGCCTCCAGTCTTCTCTCCTGTATCTCTCTCTGGTCTGTTTTTAGTGTTGCAACCAGAGTGATCCTTTAAAAAGGATAATTAGATGGTGTTACTTTGTTTCTCAGAATCTTCCAGTGCCATCTAGGTATCAAAATATAGCAGTACGTACTAGGGAATACTGACTGATATACAGTTATGCTTGAAATAGCTAAATTTTAAGGTCTTGTTCAGTCTTGTGCAAGTATCTCCTTGACTCACTTCTTCACCTGATCCTATAGTTCTTTTCTCAATTTATTCACTCAATCAGGCCAAATCTCATCATTCTATATATGTATTACTAGGTCCTTCCACTTACCTACCCATTCCCTGATATTTTTCCCCTTCCCTATCACCTTCCTTTTGATAGTGTTATCATTGCATATATCTTTTAAATTGTTAGATTGTTTATTGTCTCTCTTTCTCACTATTAAATTATATGCTTCATGGGGGCTAAGATTTTGAGAGTTTTGTTCCTTATTTCATCTTCATTATTTAAAACACATAGTAGTTATTCATTGTGTATTTGTTGAATGCAAGGCCAAACAGATGAATAGCATCTGACACATAGAAAGCAACTCAGTAAATAATTTATTGAGGTGCTAGGGATATGGCTCGATAGTAGAGTGCTTGCCTAACATGTGAGGTGCACTGGGTTTGATTTTCAGCACCACATCAAAATAAACAAAGATAGTGTGTCCAATATCTTTAATCTACAACTAAAAATTAAAATAATAATAATTTATTGAATTAAATTCGTATATCACTTTGTTAAGAAAGCAGGAGTTCAGTGCAGTCGAGTGTGCCTGTAATCCCAGTGACTCAGGAGGCAGGAGGATCACATGTTCTAACCCAGCCTGGCCAACTTCAGGAGACCCTGTGTCTCAAAATGAAAAATGACAAAGCCTGGGGATGTAGCTTAGTTGTAGAGTGCCCCTGTATTTAATCCCCAGTGCTTAAAACAAAACAAAACAAAAAACAACAACACAGAGACACTCAGAAAAGAAAGCAGTAATTCTTTTTAAAATTGATTTTAGGATATATTTATGAATGATTGACCTTTAGAAGAAAACCAGCATTGAGCTGGGGTTGTGGCTAAGTGGTAGAGTGCTTGGCTAGCATGTGAGAGGCACTGGGCTCAACTTTCAGGACCACATGTAAATAAATAAAAATAAAGTCCATTGACAACCCTCCCCCCCAAAAAAAAATTGCAGAAGAAAAAAAAAAAAAAAAAAAAAAAAGAAAACCAGAATTTTCCCATTTCCTCCCCCTACTCTTTCCAGCTAAAATACATAATGATTTTCTTTTTTGAATAATTTATTTTCATTTGGCATATTTTTGCTTAATGTAACATGCAGTACTTCATTACTTGAAAATACAAACACACCTAATTTTCAATGACTTGATAATTTATGTTGGACATGCACAGTTTATAATACAGAATATAATCCATGTCATCTTCCAGAAGAGAGGAAAGTATTTCTGGCCAGAATACTTACAGAAGGCTTTTGGGAGTAGGGGGATTTCATACATGGTCTTTTTGAAGTTGGATTTTGTTATGAGTTTATAGGGGAGATTTAATGGATAGCATAGGTAAAGATTACAGGGAAATGTTGGATGTTAGTAAAGCATTGGTAATTGTAGGATTTAAGGCATTGTGGGAAGATATTTTGGTTGGTTTGTGTAGAGCCTAGAATACTACCTTAAGAACTGAATGAAAATTTTCATTCTCCACAGAATGAAAATGTAGAAAACTTTGAAGCAAAAGGGATGGTGTACCCAGATCTCTATTTTAAAAAGAGGCTGTTGTAGTAGACTTACAGAAAATAGATGTAGGAAAGATGGGGTGGGAGGGCGGGCAGGCAACAGCTTTGGTAGGTTTTTTGCACTAGATTTGGTGAGAACATATTGTTGGGTCAAGAAGTGGCCGCTAGACAAAGGGGGTCTGGGGATCTGAAGTTACCCGTGCTTGCCAAACAGTCGACTGCTTATCACTCTGACTTCAACCAGTCATCAGTGAACACGCTGACGTCTGAAATTGGCCCATACCTGTCACCAGGCCCCAGCCAACCAAAAAGAGATGCCTCTTTGTGAGAATCCTCCTCCCCTCAACCTACCCATAAAAATAGCCTCTTCCAGTGTTGGGTGCGACTTCCCCGGCACACACTGGTGGACTGGTGAACCTCACCCCAGAGCAGACCCCAATGAAGCCGTGCTTTTACCTTTTGGGCTAGTGGTCATGGTCTTTACTGCTGGTCTGACCTAACACATATAATGGTTTGAAATACCAGCATAAAAGAAGAGAAGGAGAATAAAAACAATTCCAAAGGTGAAAACAATAAAGATTTAGCTACAAACTGGGCATGGTGGCACATGCTGTAATCCCAGGAACTTGGGAGGCTGAGACAGGAAGATTGCAAGTTAAAGGCCACCCCCAGCAATTTAGTGAGACCCTGTCTCAAAAAATAAAAAGGGCTGGTGATGTAGCTCAGTGGTAAAGTGTTTCTAGGTTCAATTCCCAGTACCAAAGAGGGAGAATAAAGTTTTTAGCTATAAACTTGGGTAAGGAACACAATAAGGGATTGTAAAAGTGGTCATTTTTATGTAACTGGGATATTAGTACCAATACGAAGCAAAAAGTTGAGTCTTAAACTTTGGCTGGTGATGGGACTTCTTTGGTTATGAGAGAATGGGATTGCCAAAGCAGTGACTTAAGAGAGGAAAAGCACATTGAGGAAACCCCAGTTATCTCTGTATTCTTAGAGGAGGAAGCAGCCATGGCCATAAAAAGTAAGACCCTGTCTCTACATAAAACACAAAAGAGGGCTGGAGATGTGGCTCAGTGGTCGAGTACCCCTGAGTTCAATCCCCAGTACCAAAAAAAGAAAGAAAGCAGCTTTGTATAGGGTACTGGATTTCATGGAAGAAAACAAATGACAGATGTTAGTGATTGAGCATCAGTATCAGATGAGCAGGTAGAAAGGTAGCAGCAGTGAAGTGTGGAATTTTTTTTTTTTTTGTACCAGGGATTGAATCCAGGGGCACTTAACCAATGCACTTAGCCACATCCCCAGCCCTTTTAATTTTTTATTTTGAGCAGGGCCTCGCTAATTGCTTAGTTAGGCCTTGCTAAGTTGATGAGTTTAGTTTTGAACTTGGGATCCTCCTGCCTCAGCCTCCTGAGCTGCTGGTATTGTAGGCATGTGCCACTGCACCTGCCTGGAATGCTTTTTAGACAAAAGTTTTGTATTGAAAATAAAAGGAGGACTGGGATTGTGGCTCAGTGGTAGAGTACTTACCTAGCATGTGTGGGGCACTGGGTTCAATTCTCAGTACTATATAAAAATAAATAAACAAATAAATAAAAATAAAAGTTCATCCACAACTAAACACATACACACACAAAAGAAAAAAATGAGAATTGCGTAGCCTGGTTATGGTATAGCTCTCTGGCTCCTTTTTCTTTTCTTTTTTTTAATATATAGTTTTTATTCTAATTAGATTTACATAACAGCAGAATGCATTTTGATTCATTGTACACAAATGGAGCACAACGTTTCATTTCTCTGGTATACACAATATAGAGTTACACCATATGTGCAGTCATACATGAACCTAGGGCATTGTTGTCCATCGTGTTCCATCATCTTTCCTGCCCCCATGTCTCCTCCCTTCTCTCTTTTTTTTAATTTTTAATTTTTTTTTTAGTTGTTGATGGGCCTTTATTTAATTAATTTATTTATATGCGGTGCTGAGAATTGAACCCAGTGCCTCACACATGCTAGGCAAGCACTCTACCACTGAGCCACAACCCCCACCCCCCCCCCCCCGCCCTTGACTAAAGTTTCTCCATTCTTCCCATGCCTCCTCCCACATTATGGATCAGCATCCACTCATCAGAGAGAACATTTGGCCTTTGGTTTTTTGGGATTGGCTTACTTCACTTAGCATGATATTCTCCAACTCCGTCCACTTACCTGCAAACGCCATAATTTTATTCTCTTTTAATGCTGAGTAATATTCCATTGTGTATATATACCACAGTTTCTTTATCCATTCATCTATTGAAGGGCATGTAGGATGGTTCCACAGTTTAGCTATTGTGAATTGTGCTGCTATAAACATTGAAGTGGCTGTGTCACTGTAGTATGCTCTTTTTAAGTCCTTCGGGTACAGATCGAGGAGTGGGACAGCTGGGTCAAATGGTGGTTCCATTCCAAGTTTTCTAAGGAATCTCCATAGTGCTTTCCAGATTGGTTGCACCGATTTGCAGTCCCACCGGCCATGTATGAGTTCTGACTCCCTTTTCTATTGGACGGCAATTTGAGTTATGTCAATGGTATGGTGAGAATCAATCTCTAGATAGGAGAGATTTAAAAACGTCAAAAAGTAGGATAATTTGTGGAATACTGCATGGTGGTGACAGTAAGAGAGGAAGGAAAGATGATTCAGAGGGTACAGTTGAGTGATTATTCCTAAACAGGACAAGTTGCTTTTAATCTGCAGTTGAAGGGGGAGATAGATAATGCTTTTAAACTAGAAGGTGATTTGGGCATCTTATTTGAGATGGTTTTGTTCATTTTAAAATGAAACACCTCAATTTGCAGAAGGTGAAGAGATAGGATTAGGGTTTGCAGTTTAAAGAAAGAGGTAGTTTTTCAAGATCCTCCATGGGAAAAAAAAAATAAAACAAGTAGAAGCCAGCAGATACTCAAGAACCAGTGGAGGTCTAACTGCAATTCGATAGCATGAATTTGTAGTGAACTAAACTAGCAAGGTACATCATGTGACATTTTCTTATAACATTTTTCCACCTGGAGGACAGAAAGCTGATAATAAACTAGACAACACTGGTAAGGGCTTCGATAAAATATCTTTGAAATAGTTGACCAGGGTAGAGAGTACATGTTAAGTGGGTTGGAAACTTGAAATGAGGCCTTTAGTATGGCAGCAAGGTGAAGAAGTTGCCAGAAGAGGGGAATGAGAATTGGAGAGGATATATGAGTTTCAAGTGTCTTATGACATAGCATGATTCAAGTGGCTTAGGTAAAAATTAACTAAAGTTCAGGAAAGTGTAAGGCATTAGCAGAGGTCAGCAAACTTCTTGTAAAGGGTCAGATAGTAAATAGTTTAGGTTTTATGGGCATACGGTCTGTCACAACTACATAATTCTGTTGTGGTAGCATGAAAGCAGCCAGAGAAAATATGAAAATATATAAAATAAAACATCTAAACAAACGAGCATGGCCGTGCCCTGAGTGGAAAGTACTTTTTATTTCAAATGCACATGATAAAGGAATTTGGTGAGGTTCTCCAGGACTCTTCTCTTTTCCTGCTAGGAAGTCACCAACTTTTATGTTTGTGACTGAGGAAAAACAAAGCAAACAGTAGTAGACAAGCAAGATCAGAAGGCTATCATATTTGAAGAAGAAGAGTATTGGTGGTACCTAAGAAATTCAGGGTCCCTACTATGCTTAGTATGATTCAGATTTTGAGGGATGATAAGTTACTGTCTGTACAAAGAAATGCCAATTTCTACAGGCTGTTATTTTAAATGATAAAGAGAGGTGTTTGACTAACCCATAATCTAATATCTTAGATTAATAAATCTAATATCTTAATTCCTTTGGCAACTTTCTCTCATATATCAGTGATGGGAGCTTCATTAATACAGTGATGGTATTCTTTTTTCCAGTCTGTAGGTATACTATTAGAGCCATGCAGTGACCATGGTGATAGTGAGGAAGGCCATCTTGAGAGGTAAATATTTCTCTTTATAAATATAAAAATAAGCCAGTTTTATATTTATAGCTCTTCACAAATTTTGGGGTGGAGTTTTTAGGTGAATCTATCCTTTATGACATACAATTTAGACAATCTAAAATAAATTCAAGCTTCTTGTTTTAGTAGTAGGGATAAAACATTAAATGTCCACAAATATTCAGAGTTGCAACAACTTCAAACATTAGTTGTAACTTGGAAAACATTCAGCAGGAAGAACACAGCCTTCTTGGAGACCTAAAACTTGTAGTTGATTTATAGAACAGTTGGGAATTTATTGATACTCAGAGTATACCTGTCAGTGAGTTAATTCATGATCTTGCAGCTGAGGCTAACTAACCAAAAGATTATAACATACTGGCTTCTACAGATAATGTACAGAATATGTCACTTCCTCTTTGAACTCATTCTTGGTGGTAAACAAGCAGTTGGTACTTGTTCACCTCCTTGGTCAGCTATAATAGAGCAAGCAATGCCTGAGGCAATGAGATGTCAACCAGATGTGGAATTTCAGTAGATAGAATCTCTTGAATTAATGCTTTCTAGTGTTTTAAGGCATGGAAAAGGATTTGGGTCTCTCTGCATCATTCTTTCAGACATGCCAAAAAGTGGATAATAACTTTCTTAGGAAAGATGATTTGATATGCTGAAAACACATCAGTAATGAAGTTGCAAACTAGATTGTAAATATTTGGAGATCCAAAACAGCATTACTAATTTGCTAGGTAAATTAGTTGGCCAGGGTAAACTTGTGTTAATACCATGGTCTCTTTATATGGGTAGGAAACCTATTTTCTGAAGGTAAGTAAATTCTTTGGAGCCATGTCTCTGGAGTGTCCCCATACTCTGAAGGTCCACAGATTTCCTGCTTACAGCAGTTCCTTGTGCTTCCTTTCAGGAGGCAGGAATGATCCTCTTCCAGCCCAGGGAGTTTTGGAGCTATGGGCTGAAGATTTAAGATTAACAGCATTAACAGGCATCCCCAGAATGATGACATCTGGATTTGGTAGAACAATAAGGATCCATTTAGTGAGGACTCAATCTTTTTGGAAAAAGCTCTTTCCTCTTCAACTTGTATAGGTTAGCAAATTTGTTTTTAGATCCAAAGAGTACCTTGCTTAGGTAGATTACATTTTGCATGTTTAACACTCATGTTTCTCAAATTTAAGTGATTAGGTGTTTTGGTTGGCTAGCATAGAATCTACTCATCCTACCTAAGCAAAGCAAGGCCTTGAGCTTTTCATGGAATTTAGTTCATTTCTTATACTCAGCAAGAATGAGATGATTATGTATCTGAGGAGATGACTTGCCATACTTAGATCAAGTTAGAAGTGGCGCTTGCTTGTATTGTAAATTTTTACAAGTGTTTTTGGGGAAAAGTAGTTTACCAAAGTAGGCATATTGATAACCTATTGCTTAATAGCAAATGCTCTGTTGACTGGTCAAATAGGTAGAAATCATTTGAGACAGCTTGTTCTTAACACCTGTTCTTAATAGAGGTGAGTTTTTCTGGGCGAATAAAATGTTAACTGAAAATTTTTAAAATTTCCTTTTTTGTTTTATATTTAGAGGAGGGAGAGTTTTAGAACTATAACCTTTGATTACAGTATAACTTTGCGATAGAAAACAGATATAAAGCAATGAACTTAGCTATGCCTTTTTAAAAAATTTTACAAGTCTCAAAGTGGGGAGAACAAAGCTATTTATTTGGTTGAAACTAATATTTATCTTACAAAATCCCATTATGCTTTTTTTGTTTATTTCTATTTATTGTGGATTTTAATTTTCCTTCTGTAAAAATTTTTCTTTTGTGGGGTGATTTTGTGTGTTGACAGGGAGGTGGGGAGCGTTACTTCATTTTTCTAAATCTGAAGTGATTCTGTGGATCTTTTCAGTATTGTGTGATTTTCAGATATAGGGCTCCAAAGAATGGGCATTAGCCCAATGATCATTTTCTCCTCTCACATTTTAAATGTTAATTATATTGGGGAAGAGAGGAATTCTAGGTAAGAAATATGTAATAATAGTAACCTTTGTATTATTAATATACTAATAACTTTACTTGTATTTTTAGGAAAGAATATTTGTTATTTGACAGTGATAAATTGTCACACTTGATTCTGGTAAGAAATATTTTTATCTAATGGTTCTTAAAATTGCCAAGGTTTAATGTACCAAATATTATCATTATCTTTATCATTATTATTCTTTTGCTTTATGGTACTGGAGGTTGAACCCAGGGGTGCTCTACCAATAAGCTATATCCCTATTCCTTTTATTTTTTTGAGACAAGGTCTAAAAAAGCTCCCGAGGCTGGCCTTGAACTTGTGATCCTACAGTCTCTCAGCTTCCCAAATTTCTGGGATTTAATATGCCAGTTATATCTGGGCTTTAATTCTTGTATTGGATAGGCTTAAAGGAGATGTAAATATAAATACTCTTATCAAATATTTGTAGTTAAGCAGTAATTTATTTGCCAGTTTTGGTTATAAGATTCTTGGTTATGAAAACACTTTGTTTTTGGTACTAGGAATCAAACCCAGGGTGCTTTACCACTGAACTGCATCCCCATCCCCCCACCCCCCCTTTTTGGTATTGAGCATTGAACTCAGAGGCACCTAACCAGAGTCATATCCCCAGCCCTTTTTAATATTTTATTCAGGGAAGGATCTCGTTAAGTTACTAAGGGCCTCACTAAGTTGGCTGAGGCTGGCTTTGAACACATGGTCTTCCTGCTTCAGCCTCCCAAGCTGCTGGGATTACAGGTGTGCACCACCATGCCTGGCCATCCCTATCCTTTTTATTTTTTATTTGGAGACAGAGCCTCACTATATTGCTGAGGCTGGCCTTGAACTTGAGATCCTCCTGCCTCACCTTCCCAAGTAGCTGGGATTATGGGTGTGCACTACTGCACCCTTGAAAATGCTTTGTGTGTGTGTGTGTTAGATTCAATTTATTTTTATTCTTTTAGTTATACGTAACAGAATTATTTTGACATATCATACGTGGAATATAACTTCCCATTCTTGTGGTTGTATATGATGTGGAGTTAAACTGGTCATGTATTCATATATGAACATAGAAAAGTTATGTCTGATTCATACTACCATCTTTCCCATTCCCAACCCTCTTCCCTTCCCTCCATATCCCTCTATCCAATCCAGTGAACCTCCACTCATACCCCACCCCCCACTCTGCCTACTGTGAGTCAGCATGCACACATTCAGCCATTGTGTTTTGGGGATTGGCTTATATGAAAATACTTTCTTGAATTTGAGTTCCAAATTTTGTTTTCCAATGTAAAATCGCAAGTTTATTTTTAAAAATAGTTTGAATAGTAAGAGTGTAACAGTTAACTGTTTGGGCATAATAAACAAATAAAGACTACATAAGCATATGTGCTGGTTATCTTTATGCTGGGTATGAAAAGCTTCATGGTTTTGAAATGTATTTCTTATTTTAAAATACAGGATTGTAGTAGCAAGATATGTGATTTAAATGCCAATACTGAATCAGAAGTGCCAGGAGGTCAAAGTGTTGGTGTTCAAGGGGAAGCAGCAAGTGTTCAAATTCCACATTTAGATCTGAAGACTGTTTCTGATGGTGATAAATGGGAAGGTAACTTTACCCACATACATTATTTTTTTTATTTGTAATTTGTAATTCAAATAGCCCAAGGAAGTAATGAGATTACTGCCCTTTTCTGGACAGTTTTATTCATCTTGATCTTTTGTTTTCTGTTTCATATAAGATGAGTGAATTGAGCGCATTTTACTCAAATATACTAATAAGATTATGCGGCAACTGTTTTATATGAATTAGACTTTGTCTATCTGATACACTAGCTTTGAAAATGGATGTTAGAATTTATTTAAAAAGAAAAAATCACCCAGATTAGGCTTTCTAAAATTGTTAAACCAGATGCTCTCTTCAGTCCTTGAAAACATTTGAGGACCTTATCAGTTTAAACACAGAGCATTTAGCTACCTTTTTTAATGAGCATCAGGAATACTTTAAAATGATCTTTAAGGGCGTGTCTATGCAAATATTATATCATATCCCTGTTTCTATTAGATTATGAAAGTATGATGGGGGTGGGGGCCAACAATTTGCACAAAGGAAAGAAGTTTAATAAGCAGGCAACATGGGTGTATGCATTTCTCAAAACTTAGCAAATGTATACTTAAGATTTTTGCAGGGGCTGAGGTTGTGGCTCAGTGGTAGAGCGCTTGCCTAGCATGTATGAGGCACTGGGTTCAATTCTCAGCACTGCATATAAATGAATACAATAAAGGCCCATTGACAACTAAAAAATATTTTAAAAAAAGATTTTTACATTTCATTGTATATAATGTTTTATTTTTACATTAAGAGCATAAGAAACTAAACAAATACTGACCTTTGGTAAATGATTTGCCTACTGAACTCTTTATGAGTATATATACCAGTATCTCTAGTTTACTTTGAAATCCATTAAAAAATAAGATGATTAATGAGATGGATAAATGTTATAAAGCAAGTGTAGTAAAATGTTAATAATAGGATCTAGTGGCCATTGTAAAATTCAACGTTGTTGTATTTTTGTACACTTTGAAGTAAAATATTGGAGGAGGTAGGAAATGAGCAACAAATTTGTATCTAGGAGTCTTTCTGTATTATACACTTTGCTAGGTAAAGAGAATGAGATAATTCAGGAATCTTAAGCTTAGTTACATATTGTTCAGTTGGATGAGGATTCTTGAGTTATCTCACCATTAGCAAGTTATTTGATGGTATAGAGTGGCAACAACAAGAGGAATTAGAGTGCCTATGCCATGGGCTCCTTTTGCCATTGTAAATCTGCTCACCTGATCATAGGTGTGTGTGTGTGTGTGTGTGTGTGTGTTTAAGGTCTAGGTGTGTTTTTCTTTTTGGTACTGGAGATGGAAGCCAGAGGCACTCCACCACTGAGCTACATCCCCAGTCTTTTCTTTTGAGACAGCGTCTCACTAAGTTACTCAGGGGCCTCCTCACTAAGTTGCTGAGGCTGGCCTTAAACTTGGGATCCTCCTCCCTCAGCCTCCTGAGTCACTGGGGTTACAGATGTGCACTTGTGTTTTTTAAAGCTGTCTGTACCGATCTTTATTTCTGTCCTCCTTCCCCCCCTTTTTAGATCTAGGGTTTTGGCCTGCCCAATGACACAAGTCTTAACAGACTAAATCAGGAAGTTATTTGTCATTTGATTGTCAAGTTGTTCTGGGTTATTCAGGATTTCTGGAATTTATGAAGACACTACCCAGAGTTAGAGATATGTTAGCATACTGATGACAGTGAAGATCAAATGTCCTTTTTAGTTATTTATTGAGGCATAATCATTGAAAAGGAACAGTGATAAACAGAGCATCTGGATTCTAACAAAGCATTTTTGCAGATCAATAGCCATTTATGATCTTTGGCTAGAGGGAGAGGGCCCTAATCCTAAGATCAAAATGTCAAGATCAAATGTCCTTTTTAGTTATTTATTGAGGCATAATCATTGAAAAGGAACAGTGATAAACAGAGCATCTGGATTCTAACAAAGCATTTTTGCAGATCAATAGCCATTTATGATCTTTGGCTAGAGGGAGAGGGCCCTAATCCTAAGTTTTAAGCATAGATGAGTAATTGTTTTCCATTGTCTAAGAGACTGGGCATTCTCTGTCTCTTCAGCTTTCTGGAAGCTCCCCCAAAGAGAACCTGATGCTGGACTGTTCTCCCCCCTCCCGTGTCTGAATCTAACCACTTAAGTTGCTGAGGTTGTCTTTGAACTCACAATCCTCCTGCCTCAGCCTCCCAAGCCACTAGTCAACCCCTATATCTTATTGTAGGGAACGGAGATTACCTATGTACTACTGATCCCTGATTTTCAGTGCATGAACCACAGGGTTCAACAGTCATTACAAGTCTATGTCAGTCTTCTGCTGACTATTCCAAAAAGAGGAGCCAGTGATCTTTAGGAAGTCAGTGCAGTAGACAGCTGAGTGCACTTGTTGGCCATGCATGTGCTTGGGAGGCTGTATTGTTCCTTCAAGCTTTGCCATTAACACTAACATTGACTTTTCACAGTTAGGTGTCATGATATCCTAAATAAAATGTCTTCCTTAAGAGAATAGATTGCTTCAGACTTTGGATACTTTGGAATTAAAGATATTTTGTTTGATGTGGCTCCTAGGAGAGATGGGAGAATGACTCCAAATAGAGGCCTACCTCATTCTCTAATATATGGGGTTTTTTTCCTCAAAGGATTACTAGGAGAACACAGCAAACAGGTAGCAGCACATTACTGCCAGTATGAATTTGTAGCAGCTGCTTAAAAAGATTTATCTTTTAATGGAAGTGAACCCTATATTTCCTTCAGATTTTCTCCTGCTAATTCTGGAATTAAATATAGTGGTGGGATCTTTTCAAAGTGTGATTTTATTTTCTGTTAAATCAGTGACTCTGAAAAGCTTCAAACAGTATCTAGTTAAGAGTTTCTATTTCCTCAGTTTGACTTTAAAAAAACAAAAACAACAACAACAAAAAAAACTCTTTTCTTTCTTTTTTTTTTCCTTTCGTTTTTGCCTTGCTTGATGAAATGGAAATGTATGTTGTGTTTGTTAAAGTTTGGTTAATAGTAATTTTTTTGAATAAAATTTTTGAATAGAATGCCTAACTAGTTTTAGGGAAATGTTTTTGGTATCTTTGGCTTTGTGTTATGTGTATGGTTTGTTCTGACTGTGCCGTGTGTTCACTTTAGTATTTTTTGCCATTTTTTCCATTTTATTAGCGTCATGCCCTATCACTTTTCCCCTCATTGATTTCAAAACAATGCATCTGCAGAGAGATGGGGAGGGTAAGTATGGTTCACCATAGTTTAGTTTTCTTGCCTTTTATGGTTCACTCTGTCTTTTTTAGCCCTTCTCCTGCTGTCCCCAAATCTTAGGAATAACTGTTTTGGGTTAAAACTGATACCCAGAAAAAGAATTGTTTTTGTTATTTCTTTCTTTTCTTAAAACAGATTTCTCATAAAACATTTATTATAAGTTAATTACTTTCTGGGACACAGGTACAAGGGTTGCTTTGAAGTCACTTTATTGCTGGGTTTATTGTGGGATTGCACGTGCTGTACCAAATTTTTAGAGATTGATTTGGGCTTCAAAAAAGACTAAATTTTGTTTTTACTACCCTGAAAAACAGGCAGTGCTTTACATAGCTAATGCATAAAATTAAAAAAAATTATTATAGTAATGATATTAACTATTGTGTGAAGAACAAAGAAAAAATGACTTTGGAATTCTGACACTGTTGAGCCATCTTTTTTTTTGGTACTATTAATAGCCATAGCATCAAGGTTTTGAATTTTAGTTATAGTCCAGGCATGATGGCACACACCTATAGTCCCAGCACCTCAGAAGGCTGAGGCAGGAGGATCGATCACAAGTTCAAGGCCAGCCTCAGCTTAACGAGGCCCTAAGCAACCTAGCAAGATCCCATCTGAAAATAAAAAATAAAAGGGATGTAGCTCAGTGGTAAAGTGTCCCTGGGTCAATCACCAGTAACCTCTCTCCCCATTTAAAACGATTATTAGCTACAAATAATGCTAATGTATAGTGGCAAAGGTTGTTTGTTTTGTTTTTATTTTTTTGCCCCTGTGTTGATTGATACTTAAAGTTTATTTTTTGTATTTGGGTTATATTTGTGGACTATTGATTTTTATATGTTCTGTATGTACAAAGATACCAGTTATATTAATGTAGTTTCATTTGAGAGCATTCAAGATGACATCAATAAAATATATGTGCTTATAAAGGACCAGTGCTATTAAGTTTCTTCTTCATGATGCTTCTTGTGGGTATTTAATTGTTAAAGTACATATTATACATAGGAATCCTGTCATAGAAGATAACCACTACAGTTTCATGTTAAGAGACCAGATGCTGACAGGTGAGTTAGCTCCTCTTTTAAAAATGTTGGAATTCTGGGGCTGGAGTTGGAGCTCAGTGGTAGAGCACTTGCCTAGCATGTGTGAGGCTCTGGGTTCGATTCGCAGCACCATATATAAATACATAAAATAAAAGTCCATAGACAACGAAAAAAATATTTTTAAAAAAAGTTGGAATTCTTACGGAGTCAGAATTCCATTTCTGAGTAGCATGGGGAAGAGTTTCCATATCTTAACATAGCCTCTTAATAATGATGGATAAATCATACATCTGGCAGCATTTGGCTTTTACATTAAGTTCCTAACTAAGGACTGTTGAGTGTTCACTGTTTTTAAATTTTACTTGAAAAATATTTTTCCTTATGTTTAGAATATTAAGTTAGAATTATATTAAATAACATCTCTATTCCTTTCTTTTTCCTTTTCCTTTCCTTTCCTTTTTCTTTGTCCCTCTTTCCCTCCTTTCTTTCCTTCCTTCCATACTGGGAATCAAACCCAGGGTTTCCCCTATGCAAGCTTTCCACCACTGAGCTACATCCCCAGCCCTTTTTTGAGACAGGGTATTGCTTAGTTTCCTAGATCTCCTTTGAACTTGGAATCCTTCTTGCCTCAAGTAGCTGGGATCACACCAATTAGAATTAAATTTTAGAGAGCTTGACAGTGTCGTTTCTTGTTTTGCCGTTGAGTTCAGCAATTTAAGCTGTAGCTCCTTTTGTGAAAATAGAAAACTCTGAACTAAAAAGTTAATAATCTTGGATAATTTTAAACTATAGTTGGCACTATAAAGATAATATCTCCTTTCATTTAAAAATATATGTAATAGATACTTGAAATGATACAAATCACTACACAATGATACAATTTAAAGAACATATAGACTATTTTGTGACTTTTTTTCCATGTGGACTCAAGAGACCCATTGTACTGTTCTTTGTGTTTTACAGAGCCATTTCCTGCTTTTAAGTCTTGGCAGGAGGACTCCGAGTCTGGAGAAGCTCAGCTGTCTCCACAAGCTGGACGAATGAATCACCATCCCATGGAAGAGGATGGGCCTCCAGTATTATCACACCGCAGTTTAGATTTTGGACAAAGCCAGCGTTTCCTACATGATCCAGAAATGCTGGATGCCTCATCTAAAGCACTTTCTTTTGCTAGGTATATGATTTTTTTAATGTACTTAAAAGAGATGATTTCTATTAAGTACCCAGATTCTCTGAGAAATTTAGTTTTCTAGACCTATGTAGGTCAAGCCTTCTCCCCTATTTCATCCATTTCCTGAAGCAAGTTTTGCCTTGCTATTGAATTCTAAGTTCATTGAGGTGTATGTGGTGCTTGGGGTTTGCTTTCAAATGGACATTTCTTCATGGTGTATTTGTTTGTTCATTCATGACTGTTATACAGAATCGAAAGGGAAGCAGCCAGTGAAGCTGACTGATTCCCCTAATATTTTTGTTAAAACTTAAAGTTGATTGTAAATGCCACTCCCTACCCTCCCCCCCAGTTTGAAGACTTGAAATTAAGATCTCTTAGCTCTAGCTAAGCTGTTTTTTTATTTCTTTTCTGCCTTTATCCAAACAAGTGTTAAATGATTCTACCATTATGTTCACTAATTTTGTGATCTGTAACACTGTAGTGTTTTTTACTAGCTGTTCTTTAGTGATAGGGACTTAACTTCACTTTCAAGATGTACTTACTGGTAGTAGTGTTGATACTGGAAAATTTAACAGACAATTGGCCTGTCATTTTGATTCAGGATTAGAAGATCATCCTTTAGTTCAAAAGATGAGTTCAAAAGAGAAGACAGAACACCTTACCAGTTGGTTAAGAAACTTCAGAAAAAAATCAGACAATTTGAGGAGCAGTTTGAAAGAGACAGAAATAGCAAGGTAAGTTTGTACCATTGCCCAGACTAAGCCGTATCTAGCTGGGTGCTATGGCACGTGCCTGTAATCTCAGTGACTTGGGAGGCTGAGGCAGGAGGATTGCAAGTTCTAGGCCAGCCTCAGCAATTTAGTGAGACCCTGTCTCAAAAAAAAAAAAAAAAAAAGATCTGAGCATGTAGCTCAGTGGTAAGGCACCCCTGGGTTCAATCTCTAGTACCACCCCCCCAATATATTTTTTCTAGTATTAGAACTGGGAGGGGGGGGTCTTTGGAGAGCTTCAGTTCAGCTCTTTCCTGAGAACAAATATGAGCTGCCCAGAGAAATAGAGATCATATAAATTGGGTATGGTGACACATGCCTATAATCCCAGGTACTTGGGAGGCTTAAGTAGGAGAATTGCAAGTTTAAGGCCAGCCTGGGCAACTTAGTGAGACCCTGTCTAAAATTCTTTTTTTTAAAAGAAGAGCTGGGGATATAGCTCAGTGCTTGTCTAGCATATGTAAGGCCTTGTGTCCACTACCTGGTACTGCCACACATACCAAAAGAAGTAATCATACAGATCTGAAAGCAAATAGATCCTTAGCCTCTTGATTTCTAGGTCAGTATTCTTGCTCTTGCAACTTTGTCTCTATATTTCCCTTTGTAAAACAGCTTTTAGAATTTTAAAAAAAAATTTATTTTTTAGTTGTAGGTGGACACAATACCTTTACTATTTTATTTTATTCTTTTTTTTTTTTTTTTTTTTTTTTTTTTTTTTTTTTTTTTTAAATGTGATGCTGAGGATTGAACCCGGTGCCTCACATGTGCTAGGTGAGTGCTCTACCACTGAGCCACAACCCCAGCCCCAGCTTTTAGAATTTTTAAAGCAAATTCTTCACTTTTAAAAATCATGCTGTTGGGGCTGGGGATATAGCTCAGTTGGTAGGGTGCTTGCCTTGAATGCACAAGGACCTGGGTTCAATCCCCAATACCACCAAAATATAATCATCATCATCATCATCATCATCATCATCATCATCCTGTTATTTCTGCTCTGTCAAAAAATTACAAGTTCCAAGAGAAGAGTTGTTGGAGAAGGGAAAAGAACGTATTTTAATAATTAGAACATGTGAAGTAGAAAGAGTCCTATATTTAGAGATGGAGACCCATGTTCAAATCTGCCTTCTGCCAGTTATCTGACCCTGTTATGGGAGAACTTTTACTTAGTATTCCCTATATAACTACGATAAAATGATATGGATTGAGGATTGAATGAAATCTGCTGTGAGAACTATAAAATATTATGTGGGCATAAATTAATGAAACTATTGCTTACTACAAAAATATCAGTGATTCTGCTTCTTAATTTTCAGCCCTCCTACAGTGATATTGCAGCCAATCCAAAGGTATTAAAATGGATGACAGAACTTACCAAACTGCGGAAGCAAATTAAAGGTATAATATGGCATTTTTTTTTAAATTTTTTTTTTAGTTGTAGATGGACATGATATCTGTATTTTATTTATTTTTATGTGGTGCTGAGGATCAAACCCAGTGCCTCACACGCGAGGCAGGCGCTCTACCACTGAGCCACAATCCCAGCCCCTAATATGACATTTTGTAATATATTTGGAGTTTTAAAATGTTTTAAGGGCTGGGGATATAGCTCAGCTGGTAGTGCTTGCCCTGCATGCACAAGGCCTGGGGTTTAATCCCCAGGACCCCCCCCCCCCCAAGTTCTATATAATTTGCATGAGAATTATAGTTGTGATTTTTGATAATTTTAAATCTTAGGACTTTTGGCAAAAATGAAAATGTTTCCTTTTTTAAATTAATTTAAAAATAGAAAGTATAAAAATTGTTGTTGATGGACCTTTGTTTTATTCATTTATTTATATGTGGTGCTGAGAATCGAACCCAGTG
The DNA here is from genome assembly GCA_004024805.1 of Geosciurus inauris. NCBI lineage: Eukaryota > Metazoa > Chordata > Mammalia > Rodentia > Sciuridae > Geosciurus > Geosciurus inauris. The sequence continues at coordinate 295,518 of PVHX01000363.1, read as the reverse complement.
CCTCATACATATGAGGCAAATGCTGTACCACTGAGCCACAACCCCAGCTCAGTAGATTGCATTTTGATATATAGTAAACAAATGGAGTACAACTTCTCATTCCTCTGGCTGTATGTGGTTCAGAGTCATTCTAATAGTGTAATCACATAAGTACAGTAATAATGTCTGTCTCTACTGTCCTTCCCATCCCCACAACCGCAAACCTCCCCTCACTCCCATCTACACAAACCAAAATTCCTTCATTCTTCCCTATCACCCTGCCCCACTATGGATCAGCATCCGCTTATCAGAGAAAAAATTCAGCTTTTGTTTTTTTTAGGATTGGCTTATTTCACTTAGCATGATATTCTCTAGTTCCATACATTTACCTGAAAATGACATAATTTTATTCTTCTTTAAGGCTGAGAAATATTCCACTGAGTATATGTACCACATTTTATTTATCCATACATTTGTTGAAGGGCATCTAAGTTGGTTTCATAGTTTAGTTATTGTGAATTGAGCTGCTATAAACCTTGATGTGGCTGTGTCACTGTAGTATGCTGATTTGAAGTTCTTTGGGTATAAACCAAGGAGTGCGATAGCTGGGTCAAATGGTAGTTCCAAGTTTTCTTAGGAGTTTCTGTACTGCTTTCCATAGTGGTTGTACCAATTTGCAGTCGCACCAACAATGTATGAGTGTGCCTTTTCCCCCACATCCTCGTCAACACTTATTATTACTTGCATTCTTGATAATTACTGTTCTAACTGGAGTGAGATGAAATCTCAAAGTAGTTTTGAATTGCATTTCTCTAATTGCTAGAGATGATGAACATTTTTTCATGTTTGCTGATCGATTGTATTTTTTTCTTCTGTAAAGTATTCAGTTTCTTAGCCCATTGATTGATTGGGTTATTTATTTATTCATTCATTTTGGTATTAAGTTTTTTGAGTTTTTTATATATCCTGGAGATTAGTGCTCTTTCTGAGGTGTGTGTGGCAAAGATTTTTTCCCATTCTGTAGGCTCTCTCTTCATGTTCTTGATTGTTTCCTTTGCTGAGAAGAAGCTTTTTAGTTTGAATCCATCCCATGTATTGATTCTTTGATTTTACTTCTTACACTTCAGGAGTCTTGTTCAGGAAGTTGGGGCCTAAGCCAACATGATGAAGATTTGAGCCTACTTTTTCTTCCATTAGGCACAGAGTCTCTTTTCTAGTGTCTTAAGTCTTTGATCCACTTTGAGTTAATTTTTGTGTGGGGTGAGAGAAAGAGGTTCAGTTTCATTCTGCTATATATGGATTTCCAGTTTTCCTAGCACCATTTATTGAAGAGGCTGTCTTTTCTCCAATGTATGTTTTTGGTGCTTTTGTCTAGTATGAGATAACCATATTTATGTGGGTTTGTCTGTGTGTCTTCTATTCTGTACCATTGGTCTACATGTCAGTGTTGGTACCAATACCATGCCATTTTTGTTACTATTGCTTTATAATATAGTTTAAGGTCTGGTATTGTGATGCCTCCTGCTTCACTCTTCTTGCTAAGAATTATTTTGCCTATTCTGGGTCTCTTATTTTTCCATATGAATTTCATGATTGCTTTTTCTAGTTCTATGAAGAACGTCATTGGGATTTTTACAGGAATTTCGTTAAATCTGTATAACAGTTTTGGTAGTATGGCCATTTTAACTATTAATTCTGCCTATCCAAAAGCATGGGAGATCTGTCCATCTTCTGAGGTCTTCTTCAATTTCTTCCTTTAGTGTTCTGTAGTTTTCTTTCTTTTTTTTTTTTTTAATGTTTTTTTAGTTGTAGATGGATACAATGTCTTTATTTTATTGCTTTGTATGTGGTGCTGAGGATCGAACCCAGGGCCTCACGCATGCGAGGCAGGCGCTCTACCGCTGAGCTACAATCCCAGCCCCTGTAGTTTTCATTGTAGAGGTCTTTCACTTCTTTTGTTAGATTGACTCCCAGGGGTTTTTTTTTTTGTTGTTGTTGTTTTTGAGGCCATTGTGAATGGGTGGTTTTTCTAATCTCTCTTGCAGTGGATTCATCACTTATGTGTAGAAATTCATTTGATTTATGGGTATTGATTTTATATCCTGCTACTTGGCTGAATTAATTTATTCTAGCAGTTTTCTGGTGGAATTTTTTGGATCTTCTAAATACAGAATCATGTCATCAGCAAATAGTAATAGTTTGAGTTCTTTTCCTATTTGTATCTCTTTAATTTCTTTCATCTATTTGATTTCTCTAGCTAGAGTTTCAAGGATTATGTTGAATAGAAATGATGAAAGAGGACATCCCTGTCTTTTTCCAGTTTTTAGAGGGAATGCTTTTGATTTTTCTCATTTAGAATGATGTTGGCCTTGGGCTTAGCATAGATAGCTTTTATAACATCGAGGCATGTTCCTACTATCTCTAGTTTTTCTAGTGTTTTAAACATGGAGAGGTGCTGTATTTTGTCAAATGCATTCTTAACATTTATTGAGATAATCATATGATTCTTGTCTATTGATGTGATAAATTACGTTTATTGATTTCTGTATGTTGAAACAAACTTGCATCCCTGGGATGAGCCCCACTTGATCCTGGTGCACTATCTTATTGTATGTTTCTATATGTGATTTGCCAGAATTTTATTGAGAATTTTTGCATCTATGTTCATCAGAGATATTAGTCTAAAATTTTTTTTATTTGATGTGTCTTTGTCTGGTTTTGGAATGAGGGTAATACTAACCTCATAGAATGAGTTTGTTAGGGTTCCTTTCTTTTCTATTTCTACTAATTCTTCTCTGAGGGTCTTGTAGAACTCAGTTGAGAATTCATCTGGTCCCGGGCATCTCTTGGTTGGTAAGCTTTTGATGGCATCTTCTATTTCCTTTCTTGAAATTGATCTGTTTAACTTGTGTATGTCCTCCTGATTCAGTTTGGGCAGATGATATGGGTTTATCAATTTTATTTATTTTTTCAAAGAACCAGCTTTTTGTTTTGTCAGGTTTTTAAATTGTTTTTTTTTTGTTTGTTTGTTTCAATTCATTTATTTCAGCCCTGATTTTATTATTTCCTATCTTGTACTACTTTTGGTGTTGATTTGTTCTTCTTCTTTGAAATGTAATGTCATGTCATTTATTTGTTGGCTTTTTCTTCTTTTAATAAATGAGCTCAATGCAATGAACTTTCCTTTTAACATAGCCTTAATAGTGCCCCTGAGATTTTGATTGTTGTATCAGAGTTCTCATTTACCTCTAAGAATTTTTTTATCTACTCCCTGATGTCTTATCCATGCACCATTCAATAGTGAATTGTTTAGTCTCCAGGTATTGGAATAGCTTCTATTTTTTATTTTATCATTGATTTCTAATTTCATTCCATTATGGTCTGATAGAATACAGGGTAATATCTCTATTTTTTTGTATTTGCTAAGACTTGCTTTGTGGCATAACATACGGCGTATTTTAAAGAAAGAGCTATGTGCCGCTGAGAAAAAGTGTATTCGCTTGTTGAAGGATGAAATATTCTGTATATGTCAGTTAAGCCTACATTATTGATTGTATTATTCAGTTCTATGATTTCTTCGTTTGGCTTTTTTTTGGAAGATCTGTCCACTGATGAGAGAGGTGTGTTTAAGTCACCCAGTGTTATTGTGTTGTGGTCTATTTGATTCTCAAAATTGAGAAGGGCTTTTTTGATATACATGGATGCTCCATTGTTTTGGGCATAGATATTTACGATTGTTATTTCTTTATCATTCCCGTAAGCAGTATGAAATGTCCTTATTTATCCCTTCTGACTATCTTTGGTTTGAAGTCTACTTTATCTGATATGAGGATGGAAACTCCTGCTTGTTCACTTGGTCCGTGTAAGTGATATGTTTTTCTCATCCTTTTACCTTCAGTTTGTGGATATCTTTTTCTATAAGATGAGTCTCCTGAAGACAATGTATTTTTGAGTCTTTTTTTTTTTAAATCCAGTCTGCCAGTCTGTATCTTTTTTTTTTAAATTAATTTATTTTTTTAGTTGTAGGTGGACAGAGTATCTTTATTTTTATGTGGTGCTGAGGATCGAACCCAGTGCCTCACATGTGCTTGGCGAGCACACTGCCACTGCGCCACAATCCCAGCCCCCAGTCTGTATCTTTTAATTGATGAGTTTAGTCCATTAACATTCAGGGTTATTGTTGAAATATGGTTTGTATTCTGGGTCATTTTGGTTTTTATCTTGGCTTGGTTTCTCCTTTGGTTGGCTTTTTCTTCAGTAGAGTTCCTCCCTTTGCTGATTTTCAATGTTGTTTTTCATTTCCTCCTGGAATATTTCACCAAGAATGTTCTGTAGTGCCCACTTTTTCATTGTAAATTCTTTCAGTTCTTTTTTATCATGGGAAGTTTTTATTTCATCATTAAATCCAAAGCTTAATTTTGCTAGATATAAGATTCTTGGTTGGCATTCATTGTCTTTCAGAGCTTGGTATATATTGTTCCAGGACCTCTTAGCTTTGAGTGTCTGGGTTGAGAAATCTGCCAAGATCCAAATTGGTTTCTCCCTATATGTAATCTGAAACTTTTCTCTTGGGGCTTTTAAAATGCTATCCTTATTTTGTATGTTAGGCATTTTCATTATAATGTGCCTTGGTGTGGATCTGTTGTAATTTTGTACATTTGGTGTCCTATAAGCCTCTTGTATTTGATTTTCCAATTCATTCTTCATGTTTGGGAAATTTTCTGATATTATTTCATTGAAGAGATTATGCATTTCTTTGGTTTGTACCTCTGTGCCTTGCTCTGTTCTGATAATTCTTAGATTTGGGTCTTTTCGTATTATCCCATAATTCTTAGGTGTTCTGTTCATGGTTTTTTTTTTTAACCATCTTTACTGTGTGGCCAACTTTATTTTCAAGATTATTAATTTTGTCTTCATTGTCTGAGCTTCTGTCTTCTAAGTGATCTAGTCTGTTGGTAATGCTTTCTATTGAATTTTTAATTTGGTTTATTGTTTCCTTCATTTCAAGGATTTCTGTTTGGTTTTTTTGTTTGTTTGAGTTTTTTTCAGAGTCTCTATCTCTTTCTTGAAGTAATCTTTGCTCTCTTCTCTCTTTGTTGGAGTAATCAATTTTTGCCCATAATTGCTCTCTTATATTGTTCTGTACTTTGCAGATCATTTTAGTTGTGTACATTCTGAACTCCTTTTCATATTTCATTTACTATGCTGTCAATGGATTCTATTATTGTAGCATCTTGGTTTGTTTGTGGCACTTTCTTCACTTGTTTTTTCATGTCATTCATGCGTCTTCCTCTGTCACAGTGTAGATCTGAGGTATTACAGTTTCTACCCTACAATCTTGTACTGTCCCTGCAGGTTACCAATACCTCATCTTTAAGGGGAAGGTCAATATTTACAGCATTCAATGCAAACAATATGCAGCCTTAAACCAAATAACTCCTATTTAGACAATTACAGTTTTGTCACCATAAATAGAAATGATATGTTCAATTAGTATCCACACTATAAATAGTAGGTTTGCATACTGGTCTGTAGTCTTTAATGGTGGACAAGGGGGGAGGGGTGTGGGACGTGGGGTTTATGAGATAGGAGGTGAGAATATAGAGGTATTAGATCATAGGAAGAATGAAAGAGGAATCAAGAGAAGTAGGCTAGCAGAGATACCTCTGGTGTAACCAGGCCTGCAGGGACCTTGGTGATGGTCTTCTCTGTCCTAGCTGTTGCCTCTAGATGGAAGCAGGCCAGAGAGCTATGTGTCGGTAGATGGCGGGGCCGCAGTGCGGTCAGTCTCTTCCTCTTCCTGTCACAGTGTAGATCTGAGGTATTACAGTTTCATGTGGGTTTGATTCTCAGCACCATATATATTCCCTTTTTTTTTTTTTTTTTTTTTTGTGGTGCTGGGAATTGAACCCATGGCCTTGTGCATGTGAGACAAGCACTTACCGACATACATACATACATACATACATATACATATACATATACACATAAACACACACAGGTGAACTGATGTAATAAAATTTATCTGAAGTGTGTTCCAGAAATTAGGCAGTTTGGGTTTTTGAAAGGTATTTCATTAAGATTTCTCAGTGAGTATTTTATCTAAAGTCTAAGACTAGCTTGTCAGGTACTAGGGTGTATAGCTCCAGTAATAGAGCACTTGCCTAGCATGTGAGAGGCCTTAGGGTTTGATCCCTAGTGGGGATTGGTAAGGATCTACTCCTAGTGAATAACTAACACTGTAAAGACTAAATTGTAAGTCTTCTTGAGTCATAAACTAGGCCTTTTATTTCTAGTCTACCTAGAGTAAGTTGTTGTTAAGGTTTAATAAGTATGCTTTTTAATGATTTTTAATCATTACCTGTGCCAAGTATGGCTTATAGTTTGGATTATTGTTTTGATTTATTCATTTGAACTTCGTGAAATTCTTAGTAGTCCGTAAGTATCAAGTACTCACACATCATTCCTACTATCATGGAGTTTTTTATCCTTTGGTTTAAGATACTGTCTCCTAAAAGTCAGTTTCATGAACTGAAATCAATTTCCATGCATGTATGAGTTTGTTGGGATGAACCCAGCTACTATGTGTAATTATAAAGCTCTAATTAAAAACAAACAAAAAAACAAAAACAAAAACACTTCTCTTTAGAAGATTACTTCCTCCCTACCTACAGTGCTGCGAACTGTTGCCTTGTTTAAATTCTGATTTCCAACCATCAGTTATCATTATTAAATTAATAGGCATTAGCTTCCTAATTTCCCAGTTTTCTTCTATTCTTAACTCTTCTATAGTCCATCCTCTGAGCCAGGCGCTTGTATAGGATTACAAGCCTATAATCCTAGCACTTAGGGAGGCTGAGACAGGAGAATCGTGAGTTCAAAGCCAGCCTCAGCAATGGTGAGGTGCTAATAAGCAACTTAGTGAGACCCTGTCTCTACATAAAACACAAAATAGGGCTGAGGATGTGGCTCAGTGGTCGAGTGCCCCTGAGTTCAATCCCCAGTACCCAAAAAAAACCCCCAAAAAACAAAACATGTACTTATAGTCCATCCTCTGCATAGTAGCGAAAATTATCTGTTAAAAAATCATGTTACTCCCTTGTTAACCTTGCCTGATATCCAGAAATGCAAGGCCTAGTTTATGAGTCAAGAAGACTTAAAATTTCAGTGGGTTTCCCTTTCCACTTAGAATTTTTCTGAGTTCAAGTCTTTACCATGACTTTCAACAGCTCATTTTATGTTCCTCAGACATGTAAAGCTCTAGGGCCTTTGCTTGGGCTATTGTCTCAATTGGGGGTGAATGCTTTTCCTGTAATCCTTCTGTGCTAGGTTATTTCCTTATCATTCCATATTTACCTGGAATGACACCATTCAAAAAGGCCTTCTCTGTTGATCCTGTCGGTATAATTGCTCCTCTACAAAGCACATTCCTTTTAGCACTGCAATTCTGTCCTGTTATATCTTCTTTATAGCACTTAGCATTTTTTTTGGTTATTTCATTTATTAATCTAATTATTTGATTATTGTTTTTCCTTCCATGAGAATCGGGACAAATGTCTCTTTTGTTTACTACTGTGTATCAGAGTGTCTTATGTTATAGTAGGCTTTCTATGAATTTTGATAGAAGAGAAAACTCTTGCTATACATAGAATCTGATTACTTTGTTACTTTGAAATATCTGTGCATTTGTCTTGTCAATGTATATTTGCTAAAATCAATTGTTAATTTTTCCTCTTGTTTCTGAAATACAGATGCAAAACACAAAAGCTCTGATGGAGAATTTGTACCTCAGACACGCCCACGTAGTAACACTCTTCCAAAAAGTTTTGGCTCTTCTTTAGACCATGAAGATGAAGAGAATGAAGATGAATGCAGAGTTATTCAGAAGGAGAAGAAGTCATCTAAGGAAGCAACCCTTGAACTTATTCTTAAGAGACTGAAAGAGAAACGTGTTGAGAGGTGTCTTCCAGAAGATATCAAGGTAATGTTAACTATGATTTTTGCCCAGGGTGGCCTTTAGAATCCCTGAAACAAAGCAATTACCATAGCATGATAAAAATATCTGAGTAGTCCGAGTGACCTACCTACTACTCCCCAGGTTTGCATATTCAGAAACATGTTTTTTTGTTGTTGTTTTTAAACAGTACTGGATTGAACTCAGGTCCTTGAGCACATTAGGTAAGCACTGTATCCCAACCCAGTGATTTTTTTTCTATCTCTGATTTTACTGTAGTGAAAGACACAGTAGTATCGACTACTCATGGAAATAAGTAGGTTTTATTTGGTCTAGTTGGAGGGTATTCTGTGGAACATTGGTTCATTGAAATGATATTATGTGATCCTATGAAACAAAGAGAAAGGTTCTGTGGAGTTCTGCTTACTCCACCATTTAGAATACTGAAAGGTATGATGAGTATTTTGCAGTGTAAAGAATGTACCATGTGGGGCTGGGATTGTGGCTCAGCGGTAGAGCGCTTGCCTCGCATGCGTGAGGCACTGGGTTCAATCCTCAGCACCACATTAAAAAAATAAATAAATAAAATAAAGATATTATTAAAAAAAAAAAAAAGAAGGTACCATCTCAGATGGAAGGGAAACTGAGGTTAGAGAAAAATCTAAGGTTACAAATTAACATTGTTGAATTTCTTCTAGAATCTTTCCACTATACTGCTGCAAGATTTTCTTAATAAGCTTAGGGGACATATAGACAGGTTGAGTTGTAAAAACCTGTGCATTTATGTGAGTGTGTGTCTGCATCCACTAATCTTAATGCTAATAAAAGACCGCAACAGGAGCCAGGTGCAGTGGCACACACCTATGATCTCAGCAGCTCAGGAAGCTGAAGACAGGAGAATTGCGAGTTCAAATCCAGCCTTAGCAACCATTTGGCACTAAGCAACTCAGTGAGACCCTGTCTTTAAATAAAATACAAAACAGGGCTGGAGATGTGGCTCAGTGGACGAGTACCCTTGAGTTCAATCCCTGGTACTAAAACAAAACAAAACAAAAAAAAGGGACTGCAATGTAAAATAAAGTAAATATATGCCTGCTGTGTGTTGGGTAGGTACTGTGGTAAATGTTTTACATATATTAATGTCCTTATTTGAATCCTTTGAGGTAGAATGAAATGTCCCCATTTTACACATATTGGGATATTGAACCTGAAGAGGTTAAGTAACGTACCCAAGCCAGTATTCATAATTTATTCAATTAAAATATAAATCAAGATATCAAAGGAGTTGACACCTATATATTAGAAGACGAGATTCTGCAGGAGACAAAAAATGTTGCCTGCAAATGACTAAGCAAAGATTGTATTAGCCTGTGTTAGACGGGTGATGATCTACCCTTTCAGCTTATTTACTTACATTGTAGGAGTGAGGAAAATAATAATGATGCCAGTGGGTTTTTTCCACCCTAATTCTAGAAAATGACAAAAGATCATTTGATAGAAGAAAAAACTTCTCTCCAGAAAAGTCTTCTTTACTATGAAAGTCAACATGGAAGGCCGGTAATGTCTCTCTTGATAAAAAGACTTGATATTCTATCTTATAAAAGAGCATGAGTCACTTTTATTTTTTATTTCAATGTTATTTTTTATGTTATTATTAGAGTATTATGACACTACTTAGTAGTTGGGTTTGTTTTGACAAAATGCATGAAATTTGATTTCAATCTCTATTTCCCCTGCTTCCCTCCTCTCCTTCCTCCTCTTTTCCCTCCTCCTCTTCTCTTTCCTCTACTGATATTCCTTTCACTCATTTATTTGTTTATTTACTTTTGACTGATACTTTTCTACATATGCATAAAGGTGAAATTCCCTGTGGTACATTTATATATACACATATAACATGGTTTTGTTATATTTCCTTCCATTTTCCCACCTCCTTTCTTCCCTCCCTCTTGATCTTCTCCTTCTCCTGCACCAATCTTCCCTACATATTTAAGATATCTGGGGCTGGGGTTGTGGCTCAGTGGTAGAGCACTTGCCTTGCATGCATGAGGCACTGAGTTCGATCCTCAGCACCACATACAAAATACATAAATAAATAAAGGTTTAAAAAATGTTACAAAAAAAAAAAAAGATATCTGATCCCCACTCCCACCTTCTTTCCCTTATTTTTCTCTAGCTTCCACATATGAAAAAAATACATTCAACCCTTGGTTTTCTGAGTCTGGCTTATTTATTGTGATGTTCTCCATTTCCATCCATTTGCTGGCAAATGCCATAATTTCATTCATCTTTGTGGCTGAGTAAAACTCCAAATGTATACATATACCACCTTTTCTTGATCCATTCATCTGTTGACAGGCATCTTAACACTGATTTCATGATTTGGCTATTATGAATTGTGCTGCTGAAAACATTCAAGTAGCTGTATTACTATCGTATGCTAATTTTAGTTCTTCTGGATAATACCAAGGAGTGGGATAGCTGGGTCATATGGAAGTTCCATTCCTAGTTTTTAAAGGAATCTTCATACTGTTTTCCAGAGTGGTTGTTCTAATTTGCAGTTCCACCAACAATGTATATCTTTTCCCCCCACATCTTCACAAGCATTTATTATTATTTATATTCTTGGATAATTGACACTCTGTCTGGAGTGAGATGGAATCTTAGTGTAATTTTGATTTGCATTTCCCTGATTGTGTTAATTTTTTTTAGTTCTGGATATTAATCCCCTGGCAGAGGAGCAGCTGGCAAAGATTTTCTCCCATTCTATAGGCTGGCTTTTGGTTTAATTTTTTGAGCTTTTGTTAAGGAAGTCAGTACCTGCACCTATACAGCATGAATCACTTTTTAAATATTTTTTTAGTTGTAGATGGACACAACAGCCTTATTTATTTATTTTTATGCAGTGCTGAGGATCGAACCCAGTGCCTCCATGTGCAAGGCAAATGCTTTTCCACTGAGCCACAGCCTCGGCCTGAGCATGAATCACTTTTGAGGGTTACATTCTTCAAGCTGTTTTATAGAGTATTGTTGCTTACAATTGGAAGATAACCTACTTATTTAATATAACATTTTAAATGTGGGTTGGAGAGTTATAATTGCTTAATGTTTTGGACAAAATGATTTCTGATGACTAGGGGACTTCCTTTTTATTTTGGCTTCAGGTGACCAGGGAAGAAAGGCATATTGTTAAACCTCTCTATGATAGATACCGGCTTGTTAAACAGATGCTGACAAGAGCTAGTATCACTCCTGTTCTTGTAAGTAAAACAAACAAATACTTCTCTAGTTCATTTTATCAAGATGTGCTTGTCTAAAAATATCTTATTTTGGTGGTATATTGAAGAAATATATAGCCAAGATAGAAAGAATAGTAATTTTAAGTTGAGATTACTGATTTTAAAAGAATAGAGGGGCTGGGGTTATGGCGCAGTGGTAGCGTGCTCACCTAGCACGCATGAGGCACTGGGTTCGATCTTCAGCACCACATAAAAATAAAATAAAGATATTCTGTCCACCTATAACTAAAAAATAAATGAAAAAAAAAAAAAAGAATAGGAAACTAATAAGAAGTGCCTAGGACTATTTGGGTAGGCACTTTTGTCAGCATTTGTGTATATGATTATGTCAGTAACTAAGCAACTAAGTGAGAACCTTTCTCAAAATAAAGGACTGGGGATATAACTCAGAGGTAAAGTGCCCCTGGGTTCCATCCTCAGCACGGCAGGGGGGCGGTTGGGTCCTTACCTTATACCACAGGTGAAAGCTAACTCAAAATGGATTATAGGCCCAAATGTAAAAGCTGAAACTATAAAACTCTTAGAAAACATATGAGTGAATCTTTAGACCTTGGGTTAGGCAGGGTTTTGTTTGTTTGTTTTTAAGATAAAATACCCAAAACATAAGCAAAAAAAGAAAAAATGAATTTGACTTCATCAAAATTAAAACCCTGTGCTGGAGGTATAGCTCAGTGGTTAATTCCCTAGTACTATTAAAACAAACAAACAAACAATGACGTTAAAACATGTGCAAACACTTGTGAAAAGACAGCCACAGAATGCAAGAAATATTCACAAATTCTGTGAGGGACTTATATCTAGAATATATTTAAATATTCTTACAACTCAAGAATAAAAAGATTTGAACAGACATTTCTCCAGAGAATATAAGTGGCCAGTGAGCAAACAAAGAGATGTTCAGCATCATTAGGGAATGCAAATAAAATCACCTTGAGATGCCATTTCACACCCATTAGTATGACTCTATAATAATGAAAAAGATGCTAACAGTATTGGTGAGAATCTGGATAAATTGGAACCATCATACACTGCTGGGTGGGAATTTAAAATGGTATAGCTACTGTTTGGTAAATACTCAAAAGAAGTGGAAATGTCCACAAAAAAAACTCATACACAAGTGTTATTCACAGCAGTATTATTCATAATACCCAAAATGTCTGTCAGCTGATAAATGGATAAATAAAATATGGTATATCCAATATTCACTAGAATATTATGCAGCAAAAGGGAATGAAATACTGATACATGCTTCAACATGGGTAAACCATAAAAACATGCTGAATGAGATTAACTAGGCACAAAAGGCCACAGATTATATAATCTCTTTTGTATGAAATTTTAAGAATAGGCAAGCCCATAAAGACACAATGTAGATTAGTATTTGCCAAGGGCTGGGGGGCAAGGCAAATGAGTAATAGCTTGTGGGTTTCTTTTGAGGTGATGAAATGTTCTGTAATTAGTGGTGATGGAACTATCCATTTTTAAAGAATGAATTTTATGGTTTCTTTTAATAATTGCTTTAATAAAGCTAGTTTTTGTTTTGTTTATTATTCTAGTTGTAAATGGACACAATAACTTTATTTTGTTTATTTTTATGTGTTGCTGAGGATTGAACCTAGTGCCTCACCTGTGCTGGGCAAGTGCTCTACCACTGAGCTACAACTCCCCCCCGCCCTTTTAGAATGAAGAATGAAAAATATTCTTGGACAAAAAACATTTGATAGCTATTTTTTAGATATATTTTTTATTTGTTCTAATTAATTATACATGACAGAATGCATTTTGACACATATATAAATGGAGTATAACTTCTCATTCATCTGGTTGTACATGATGTAGAGTTACACAGGTCATGTAATCACATATGCACATAGGGTAATAATGCCTGATTCATTCTACTATCATTCCTACTCCCATGCACTGTTCCCTCCCTTCACTCCCCTGTCAAAATACCTCTGTCCGGGGCTGGGACTGTGGCTCAGTGGTAGAGCGCTTGCCTAGCATGCGTGGGGCACTGGGTTCGATCCTCAGCACCACATACAAATAATAAATGAATAAAATAAAGATCCATCAACAACTACAAAAATTTTAAAAAAAAACCTCTGTCCCCCGCAACCCCCATTGTGAATTAGCATCCACATATCAGAGAAAACATTCAGCCTTTGGTTCTTTGGGATTGATTGGCTTATTTTGCTTAGCATAATATTCTACTGTTCCATCCATTTACTGGCAAATGCCATAATTTCATTCTTCTTTAAGGCTGAGTGATATTCCATTGTGTATATATACCATAGTTTCTTTTTTGGGTGGGGAGGGAGACCAGGAATTGAATTCAGAGCCACATCCCCAGCCCTATTTTGTGTTTTTTTTATTTAGAGACAGGGTTTCACTGAGTTACTTAGCGCCTTGCCCATGTTAGTGAGGCTGGCTTTGAACTCACAATTCTCTGGTCTCAGCATCCCAAAGTGCTGGGATTACAAGTGTGCGCCACCACGCCTGGCTACCACAGTTATTTTATCCATTGTCTGTTAAAGGGCACCTAGATTGTTTTCATAGTTAGCTATTGTGAATTGCTATAAACATTGATGTGGTTGTGTCACTATAGTGTGCTTGACAGCTATTTTTAAAAATAAAATTGCTTCCATTTAAACTATATGTAACACTTTTTTTTTTTTTTTTTTGGCACTGGAGATTGAACTCAGGGGCACTCAACCACTGAGCCACACCCCCAGCCCTATTTTGTGTTTTATGTAGAGACAGGGTCTCAATGAGTTGCTTAGCGCCTGGCCGTTGCTGAGGCTGGCTTTGAACTCACGATTCTCCTGTCTCAGCCTCCCTAAGTGCTAGGATTACAGGCTTGCGCCACCATGCCCGGCTCACTTTCTTATTTATAATAGTAAAATACTTACTGAATGAGCTTTTAGACTTTTCTAAATATAATTCATTTATCACCCTTATGCATAAATAAAAAGGAAAATATGAGCAAAAATTATTCAGTAAGGAACTTTTAAAAATATTAAAAGCATATGCTTAAGATTTTGAAAATAAAGTTTAATATTTGTACCATAATGAAGTGAAGTATCACCAAATACTTTAAAACTGTATTATTGGGGCTAGAGTTATGGCTCAGTGGTCCAGCACCTACCTGACATGTGCTTGGCACTGGGTTCAATCCTCAGCACCACATAAAAATTTAAAAATAAATAAAGGTATTGTGTCCATAAACAACTACAAAAACAAACAAAAACCAGTATTATTGATTGTTACAGGGATCTCCCTCTACTAAGCGAAGGGGTCAGATGTTACAGCCAATCATAGAAGGAGAAACTGCACATTTTTTTGAAGAAATCAAGGTAATTCTTTAGAGAACTCATTCTGTAATTGATTTCCTAAAGAGAAAGTTGAAAGCCATAGCCTGTTTGATTCTCTGTTTGGATATCTTTTTAGGAAGAAGAAGAAGATGGTGTTAGTCTATCCTCTGAGTTAAGTGATATCTTGAAAACAGCTGTGCAAGCACAGGCTTCATTGGAAAACTCGGAATCTGATGTTGAAGAAAATCAAGAAAAACTGGCTCTGGATCTCCGTTTGTCAAGTACTCGTGCAGCTTCTATGTATGTAGTCTGCTTTGTGATTTTAGCCTATGTGTATAATGTTAAGAATTTTTTGTAAAATAACTTGAGCACTTACAAGGGATCAATACAAGTGATTAGTTAAGAATTAACCACAGGCTAGATACACCCTTAAAAAGTGATTTGCAAATACATGTTGTCATTCCCATTTTCTTTTATTAAATATGGTGTGTTTCAGCTGGGCATGATGGTACATGCCTGTAATTCCAATGACTTAGGAGGCTGAGACAGAAGGATCACAAGTTTGAGGCCAGCCTGGGCAAATTAGTAAGATGCTGTCTTAAAATCATGAGGGCTGGTAAAGTGACCCCACCTGCCCAAAATAGTGTGTTTCAAAAAAATTTAAAGTAAAATTCTGTATTTGATTTATAACAAAGCACATAAACCGTCTGAAGGTTTTCTTTAGTTTCTTTGGTATTGCCCCAAGACAGGAGCATAGCAAAGTGAAGGGGGTTCTCAACCCTGATTTCACATCACAATCAACTATTAAGATTTTTTTTTTAAGTACTAATACTAGTAAGGCCTACCTTCAGCTATTCTAATTTAATTAGTTTGGAAGTAGAGTAAGGCATTGGTATGCTCTAAAAGCTCCCTAGCTGATTTGAATTTACAGCCAGGGCTAGAACTACTGTTGAGGAGCATAATGAATCAATTCTGTGTCCTGTTAGTAATGTTTTCCTTTCATTTCAATTTTAGGCCTGAATTACTGGAACAACTTTGGAAAGCCAGAGCTGAAAAAAAGAAACTCCGTAAAACATTACGAGAATTTGAAGAGGCATTTTATCAACAAAATGGAAGGTTTGTCAAGTGTCATAGTACTGTCATCTTTCTCTGTTAACTCACAAAATGTCCATATGTTAAAATAGTGGAATACATAGAATTATAAATAAATTTTGCTTATGAGATTTTAGCCTTGAAAATTAAATTTTAAAACATTTTTTTAATGCTCTGAAGCCCTGCTATTATTAATTGCAAGGGAATTCAGAGCTGAAAGAAACATTTAATAAAATGTTTCACTGTGGGAGCTGGGATTATGGCACAGTGGTAGCGTGCTCGCCTAGCATGCATAAGGCACTGGGTTCGATCCTCAGCACCACATAAAAATAAAATATTCTGTCACCTACAACTAAAAAAAAAATAAACATTTAAAAAAAAAAGAGTAGATTGTTGCAGAAAAAAAAAATGTTTCACTGTGCACAGTGGCATATGCCTGTAATCCCAACTACTTGAGAGGCTGAAGCAGAAAGGATAATATTCAACGTCAGCTTAAGCAACTTAGCAAAATCTTGTGTCAAAATAAAAACTTAGAAGAAGAAAAAAAAAGGCTGAGGATATGGCTTAGTGTCCCTGGGTTCCATCTCCAGTACCAAAAAAAAAAAAATTATGGTTGTTCTCAGGAGTCTGGGTTGAATTGCAGTGCTGTGGTGGTGTGTGTGTGTTTGTAGTACTGGGGGTCAAACTTTTGCACTTCTTGGCAAACACTATACACCACAGAGCTGCAGTGATTTTTGTCATCTTTATTCTACATCCTTACCCTTTAGGGAAGCAGTTGTGAAATGACCCTTTTTAATAAGGGTCTCATAATAAGAATGGTATTCTCAATTAGTTTGGTTTCTCAATTTTTATACTGATAAACATTGTTTTCAGGCTACATGTTGGGTCATTCCAGGTTGCTAGTTTCTAAGATGTGGCAGCCATGTGGCCATTATGGCATGTGCCTTTATCTAACTGATATGTGTAACTGGGTCCCCTCCTCCCCTGGAGTGGGGTCAGTATTGGGGCTGAAACTCAGGGCCTCATATTAACCAAGCAAGTGCTCTACTGAATACATCTCCAGTCCTTTTTAAATTTTGAGACAGAGTCTTGCTAAGTTGATCAGATTGGCCTCAAACATGTGATTCTCCTGCCTTACTCTCAGTGAGCAGCTGGTGTTGCAGGAGAGCACCACCATGCCTGGCTCCTGAAGGAGTCTTTTAACATGAGAAAAATATATTCCAATTCAGATGGTGGACACAAACGAGGATTAAGTTATCTTAAACCTCAGAAATGCTTTTCCAAGTGATTGAGTGGTCTTACCAAACAGTAGCCCTGTTATAAATTCCAAAATGTGTTTGTTTAATTCTGAGAATTAAGATACTCTTTTGTATAGGTTGGTGTATATATGATTAAGAAAATCTGAAGTGCAGCAATGCATTTTCCAAGTGCCTTCTACTTCTTTTTTTTAATATATTTTTTTAGTTGTGGATAGACACAGTACTTTTGTTTGTTTTTATGTGGTGCTGAGAATTGAACCCAGTGCCTCACACATACAAACAAGCAAAGCACTCTACCCTGAGCCACAATCCCAGCCCCCTTCTACTTCTTTATATTATCATCAGAAGAAAATTTTTTAAATATTTTTTTAGTTGTAGATGGACACAATATCTTTATTATATTTATTTATTTTTATGTGGTACTGAGGATCGAACTCAGTGACTCACACATGCGAGGCAAGCGCTCTACCACTGAGCTATAGCCCCAGCCCAGAGGAAAATTTTGCTTATAATTATGGTTGGGATGATACGACACTTTAGCTGGTGATCAAACTGAATTACATTGGTTCATTAATATAAAGTTAGTAAACTATTCTTATAGGCACAGTTAATTAAATTTTTGTTTGTTGTTTATTTTGTTTTTGTTTTAACTAAATATATGAAATGATGTTAGATGGTTTTCTAACACTAAATAGACACAGACCTGGCAGAGTTTAGTGGACAATGTTTTATGAAATATTGGGTCACCTAGTTTTCCCCACTCATCATTGATAAAAGAAGTATAGCATTATTTAATCTGTTAGCAGAGCAATCCATCAAAAATAGAAGTATTTTAGGAATGTTCTTTGGGGATGGGAGAATTAGTCCAATAATCTTTTTTCTTGCAGAACAACTTTTTATTTGAATATATAATTAGTGATTTTCTTCCCTAGGAATGCCCAGAAGGAGGATCGTGTTCCAGTGCTTGAAGAATATAGGGAATACAAGAAAATCAAAGCAAAACTTAGGCTTCTTGAAGTTCTTATCAGCAAACAAGATTCTTCAAAATCCATATAAAATATGCTCCTTGAAAATTCACATCATAAAGTCACTTGTATTCCTTGAAGCTGTCAGCATGTGTACTTGGCTGGTTATTGAGTTCATTTTGTCAGGCACTCAGAGAATCTCATTTTGTACTTGATTGCGATGCCACTTAAACAAATAATGCAAGGGTAAGTAGGCCTTCTCTAGGGAGTGTGATATTCCATACTAACCACAGACTGTCCTCTCCACCTTTTGCAAACATGCAGCTTCCTTCATTGTTTTGTACTACAGATACATCCTGTTAGCAAAAGACTAGAATTTTATCCTTTCAACTTCAAGAACTTTGGAAATACAAAGTATTTTGTTATTACTAATTTTTTTTTTATTACTGAAGAAAATTGAGAGGAATTCTTCGGTTGCCTTTTTCTCACAGAATGACTGAAAATTTGAAAGAAAAGCCTGTACAAGTGCACATATGCAACTGTGTTTTCCTAGAAAACCAAAATCAAACTGAAATTTTAAGTCCTACAGTGGAACATGTTTCTGTTTAATTCCCAGAGTGACACCTCACAGGTAGTATGTTAGCGAAATTTTATTATTCAGTGGTCATACAGCTCTTGGATGAAGATAACAGTGGGTAGACCTAAAAGTGACCTTGCTTAGTCTATTGAGAACACATACTACACATCACACAGAACTGAATCACATCACATGCTGCCTATGGGACTTAAGTTACTGTTGGTTCCTAAATTAGTGTTTATCAGCTGGTGATGATGTGATTTGTCTGAATTGGAGTCTGTGCTCTTACCCTCCCCACCCACCTCCAGATAATGTGAGAAAGTAGCCATGTCAGTATGTAGGAACTCTGATGGTGCTCAGATTTGTATGTTTAATCAAATGGGCCTACAGTGGCAAAATAATCATTATGCCTAAGTAGATCTGTTCTTAACAAGGGCTATACCACTGCATTTTTACATTTACCTTCAAGGGGCTACATCTTTTTTTTTTTTTTTTTTTAGTCAACAAAATCCATAGGAAAAACATTCTCTAAAATAGAAACCACCTTTTCCTCAGTCACATGCTGTTTAAAGCAGCCGTTTACAAGATATGTAGTGGTATGCCCCTTGTCATATGCTCTTAGCATGTCTTATTTCTCTTGCTTTGCATGGCTTTTCTTTAGGTACTCTTGTATCATTCTGCTAATCATTTTTATGAAATAGTGATATCATTTTTGTTAAAAATTCAAGAGCAGCTTTGTGTCAGACTTAATCTAAGTGTTAGGTTTTTTTTCCTGGTGCTTTTTTGGATTGATGAATATCTCACTTTGTGCCCATGTTTTGCATGCAATGACTCATGCATGGTTTTCTTAACTAGCTTATATTAAAAATTTGTTTTATACAAAATGGGAATTTTGCAACATCCTTTATAAGGTGAGGGAAGCATGAACCTCAAACTTCTGGCACTATCACGTAGTAAGCACATGAAGTAGCTTGATAATAGTGTTTCTAGTATTTCACATTTCACGTGTGTGTGCAATGCCTTTTTTGGGAGGAAGGAAAAATCCAGTGGTAGAAAACATGTAGTTGAGGAATAAAGCACTAAATCCAACCCTTTTTGTATGTTCCTTTTGATATAACTAGGTTATTCGTAATGTATTCCTAGTAAAATTAAAATGCCAAAAGATGTATCACTTTTATTTTAATCCATCATGCAGTGTACATTTCAGTTAATTTCTTTAGGTTTGCAGACAGGGGTCTAACATCTAATTTATGTGCACTGCATATTTTTTTTTAATGAATGTTTTATTTTATATACCACATGCAAAAATGTCCATATGCACTATTTAAATGTTTTAAATAATATATTCCTTCTTTATAATGCTAAATCTATGTGAGTACCATATTATTTTTATAAGTCAGTGCCCTGACTGGTTTCATTTTAGAATTAACAGCTGCTTCATGATGTTGGTTATTCAATGTTAATGTTTGGCTGTGAGTAGAAATAGGTAAAAGTAGCATGGCAGCACTTACTCTATGTGATAGTATTGTGTGTCATGGTTGAACAGTAGGTGGTACAATTAGGCAGTTCATGATAGTTTTAATTTGGTACAAATAAACACTGTATATCTATATACAAATATAGATATATATGTCTATCAGTATAATTGCATTGCTGTGTCTGGCGCTTCATTGTATAAACTTTTGTAATAAAAGAACTTTAATGTTCTAAGTCATTGTAAATGTGTTTTTCCAGTAGGTGTTAAAAAGAAAAAAGTTGAGATCTTAAATGATCTCTTAATGTTCTTAGTCTTGTTAGAATTACCTCACTCAGGGACCACATCAGGGGATACCAATTATGGGGAGTATAAGGCAGGGAAAGGCCACTGATTGTTTTCCTTGGGAAATCTATGGAGAAGCTGCAGAATAGTGTTTCTTATTGCAGTGAATTATCCTAGTAAGAAAACTCAATGCATAGTTTCTAAGAGAAGAGCTTGGCTTAAGGGAAGTATGTAATAATTTTATTTTTTTCCCCCTTTTTTGCGTGTGGGGGATTAAACCCAGGGCCTCATGCATCCTTTTTTTGAGATAGCTCTCTATAAGTTGCCTAGGCTTCTTTGAACTTGAGATCCTCCCGAGTAGTACGTAACCTATAATCTCAGCTATTTAGGAGTCTGGGCAGGAGGATTGCAGGTTTGAGGCCATCCTCAGCAAGTTAGCAAGACCCTGTCTCAAAACAAAATATAAAAATGTCTAGGCATGTGGCTCAGTGGTTAAGTGCCCCTGGGTTCATTCCCCAATATTGCAAAATAAATAAAATTTCTTTATTCACTGGGCATAGTGGCACATGCCTGTCATCCCAGCTACTTTGAGCCCATGAGTTGGAGGCTAGCCTAGGTAACATAGTGCAACTCTGCCTCAAAAAACAAGAGAAAAAAAATTAAAATTCCTTTATTCAGTTGAAGTTTTAAAATTCAAGGTCTTTTGAGCACTGACATGTAAGATGGGTGCTATGGCCAAATGATGAACTTGGACCAAAAAGAACTATGACTATTCTAAAAAAAAAGTATAAAAGTTTCCCTCTATTTCACATAATACCAGTCATACAGTTTTCCAGCCATACAAATGGCTCTTGCAGACAGCATCCTCATTTCCCAAGCATGACTTCTTATGACCCTGATGCACCTACCCTGTTCTTTATTCTACTTTGGGGGAACTTTAAGTGTGATACTTTAGAAACTCTAGATGAATTTCCAGTTTGAAGATACCAGTGAAATTTCTGTACTTGTCTGGGAAGTTTGCTCTTCTATACTTAGGCTTATTCCGGGATACTTTAAATTCTGAAGAATGGAGCAGTTTTTAAAAATTTAGGTCTAATACAATGGTTTTCCAGAATTCTAAACTTTTATTAATGTATCTGTGGCCAAGGGAAGTTAGGCCAAGCACAGTGATGTGCTTGAAAGAGAAAAACTTTCTCCCCCTACTTATATTGAACTGTTAGAGACCTGTCCCATGACCTATAAGCACTATCTTTTTCACATTCCTAGAATTGAATAAGAAACCTCATTATAAAAATTTTATGCATGTACACTAGGAGGCATGTTCTAACATAGGGATTGTATAGTGGGTCATATTTGGCAGCACTTAATTCCTTGAAATCATTTGATTATTATAAATGACTCTGAGGATAATTCTGTGATTTGAAAGTTTAGTGCTTTCAAAGTGTGTCTGAAATTAGGGCAAATTTAGGAAATAATTCAGTACCTGAGTAAGTCTGTCAGAAATGCTCTTAAGATCGCATCACAGATCCTCACCTCCGCTTGTCTCACTTTTGTAGAGCTGAAAGCTTTCTCATCACTCGGTTTAGCTTTAAACTGATATAGTGTAATTCCTTCTCTAGCTCCACAGCATATAAAAAGAGTCTAGAAGATAATTAGAAGTTAGTGGAGAGTGAGTCAGTAATACACTTTTGTGTTTAAAGACAACAGGTTATTAGTATGAATTGCTCTGACAGGGAATGGTGAGCTAAAACACGCCTCGTGGTAATTGTGGGTCAAACATTCTAAACCTCCTTGGAAAACTTACAGTATCTGTCATATTTATCAAATATAAATGGCAGTTTCTATCATTTAGAGATGTAGAGATAAAAACAATTGATCTCTTATTTTTTAAGCAAATAGAGTCACATGCTTGGCTTTTAAAATTGGGTTGAAAAAATTTTAAAAGTGGCATCTTAGAATAAAGTTCTGGCTTAGGAAAAATATTGTGATAGCCGGGCATGGTGGTATACCCTGTAATCCTAGCACTTTGGGAGGCTGACAGGAGAATTGGAAGTTCAAAGCCAGCCTCAGCAACATGACGTGCTAAGAACTCAGTGAGACCCTGTCTCTATATAAAACACAAAACAGGGCTAGGGATGTGGCTCAGTGGTTGAGTGTCCCTGAGTTCAATCCTCAATACCCCTTACCCCCAAAAAGAGAAAAAGAATGTGACTTATGTCCTGAATCCCCATGTCATGATGTCTGATAGTACCCTGATTAAAACAGATGCTTACTCTTGAAATTCTTGTTGAGTGACAGGCTGGTAGTCATCTTCAATTTCTGTAGAATAATACTTCTTCTCAAGCCGCTCTTTCCATTTTTTCATTTTCTCTGCTCTTTCAATCTCCTGTCAATTCAGAGGACAAGTATAAGCTGCCATATTTAGTTCTCTATTTCAAATCTTGGGTACACAAGCATCACAGGGTTTAGTTTTGAGCCTGATTGGCTTTTTGCCCTGCCTGGTGTTTAGGTCTGTGTATCAGCAAAGACTTAAGAGAACTTGCTATAAGAACTATTTAGCATTTTAAGGGAAGTGTGGGGGGTTTTTGGTTTTATTTACAAATTTTCCTCATTACATTGCCTTTTCCCTTTTGCATCTCCATCTGAGTTGCTTCCTGATTTTGTCCTTTATTTGGTCAAACCTGAGATGTTTATTCTGTACCTTTGTTCTTTGTTTTATGTTAGCTTTTTGCAATGCAAGGGATTGAACCTAGGGCCTTGTGCATGCTAGGCAAGTGCTCTACCACTGAGCTCCATGCCCAGCCCATATACCTCTTAATGTAGCAAATGTACTTCAGAATGTATCTGTGGGTATTTGCCATCCCAGCAGCTTCTCAGCCACATTAATGTACTGGATCCTTTTCCTATGAGAGCATCATTGGGACCACTGGTAAACTTGAATGGGATAAATCCTATAAATCCCCTCTAAGTAATTACTGCGTTACTCAATCTGTGTACTTCACAATCTGCCCATGTACTCCCAAACAATTCCCTCATACCAGAAAATTTGTGCTGCTGGGACAAAAGTATCTTCATTTGTATAAAGGATAGTTCCATCTTAGTAGATGGTGGCTTGAAATACTTATTTTATGGAATTGCAAATGTACATGTTAAATAGCCAAGAGTAGATTGGGCTACTAAACTAATGTCTCTGAACTCAGAATTTTGCCCTCTTAAACTCTGCTTTCTGGTGCTGGGTCTTAGGCTTTGCACTCTCGTTCTCCAGACTCTTGCTAGCTGGATTTCTTTTAAGATTCTGTCGGTATTTGGGGGATGGAGGGGAGAAGGGTCTTTCTGTTTCTAGTAGTACTTCTTATGCAATAGTAGTTATGTTCAGCAGCAATGTTGGTTCAAGGCTGCAGCATTAAGCATCTTTTGGCATACCTAGAATTTGACTCATCACATTCCCTCAAAAGTAATCAGCAGCATCTTTAATGTTAACATTTTTCCTTATCTTGGTTTTGAACATGTACATTAATTGCTCGGCATTATCTACTTTTGTTACCATTATAATAGAATGTGCCATTGTAATTTTTAATAAACTGATGTCTGCATACATGACATGATAGTACTTATATAAATTATTTTTCCAATGACTTCATTGAATTCTCTTTTTATTGTAATTTTCAGATCATATATCTAGAAAACTTAAGAGACTCATATCTCAAATAGAGGCAGTTTTACCTTTTTTAGATTCGTAGGCCTCTAGTGAATTTTTCTTACCTGATTGTTTTGATTGACCCCCTTCAGTACATCAGTATCTTGTCCTCAACATGTCTAGTGTGTTCCTATTAAGGTGACAGCTTAAAGGATGACATAAATATGTTTTTATTATATCACAGCAACTCAGGAAGCTGAGTCAGGAGGATCTCAAATTTGAGGTCGGCCTGGGTAACTATCTTAAAAAATAAAATGGGCTGGGGATGTAGCTTAGTAGTAAAGTGCCCCGAAGGTTCAATTTCCAGTACCAAAAGAAAAGTGTTACTGATTCCTGTTTCATTTTGTTTTTCTCTTCAAGATTGAGTGTTGAAACTTATTAAATACCCAGCAAATATGGAAAATGATCATGTAATTTTCCTCTTTTAATATAATTATGTTGATTACCCAATGTTGAGCCATTCTTTCATTCCTAGAATAAGCGCTGTAGAAATTATGATATGTCATTGTGTGCTATTTTTTTGTTTTGTTTTGTTTTTGGTACTGGGGATTGAACTTGGGGTCTTGTGCATTTTAAGCAAATGCTCTACCCTTGAGCTATATTGTGTGCCGTTAGATTCTATTTGCTCATATTTTTCTTAAGATTTTTGCTTCCAAGAATTGGGAGATTAGCTTTTTTGTCTGTCTTTTTGGTACAATGTATAGTAACTATAAAAGAATAACGTAGACGTTTCCCTTTTTGCTCTGAATGGCTTAAATAGTTCAGAATCGTTTCTTAAACTGGGCGCAGTGGTGCATGCCTGTAATCCCAGCGGCGCAGGAGGCTGAGGTAGAAGGATCCAGAGTTTAAGCCAGCCTCAGCAAAAGCAAGGCACTAAGCAACTCAGACCCTATCTCTAAATAAAATACAAAATAGGGCTGGGGATGTGGCTTAGTGGTTGAGTGCCCCTGAGTTCAAGCCCCAGTACCTCCCTGCCTCCCAAATTCAAACTTAGAGAAAAGTTACAAGAACAATTCAAATACGTTTTTTTCCCATTAAGTCTTTAGGGGTAAGTTGCCAATATGAATGTTTGATCATACTGAATACTTCAGTATGTATTTCCCACATATAAGGATGTTCTCGTTATAATCATAGTACAACAATTAGAATCTGAAAATTAATATTGATAAATTATTATAATCCTCAGTATCCCATTCAAATTTACCAGCGGTTCCAATGATGCTCTTACAGGAAAAGGATCCAGTTCAGAATTATGCATTGTATTTACTTGTCATTTTAATCTTATTTACTCTGGAATAGTTTCTCATGTTTACATTGACTTTTGTGACCTTGACACTTTTGAAGAATACAAGTCAGTTATTTTGTGGAATGTCCTTTAGTTTTGTGTGACATTTCATTATGATTAGATGACACAGGTTATATATATTTGACAGGGATGTTGCAGAAGGGTTGTTGATTTAATGGCGTCCTATCAGGTGGCATGATTTAAATTTGTTCCAGTACTGATGGTGGTAACTTTTTTTTTTTTTGGACCTGGAGATTGAATTCGGGGGCAATCGACCACTGAGCCACATCCCCAGCCCTATTTTGTGTTTTATGTAGAGACAGGGTCTCGCTGAGTTGCTTAGCGCCTCTCCATTGCTGAGGCTGGCTTTGAACTCACGATTCTCCTGTCTCAGCCTCCCTAAGTGCTAGGATTATAGGCTTGTGCCACCGCGCCTGGCTCAGAGGATGGACTATAGAAGAGCTAAGAATAGAAGAAAATTGGGAAATTAGGAAGCTAATGCCTATTAATTTAATAATGATAACTGATTGTTGGAAATCAGAATTTAAACAAGGCAACAGTTCACAGAACTGTAGGTAGGGAGGAAGTAATCTTTGGATACTCAGTTGTACTTGTGGCTACAAGGATATTATTTCCTCTAGACCTCTCAGTGGACAGAGCTAGTAGCAGGGATATCTATTCCTTGTACTCCACATATATATTTCTTAAATTTCACATTTATTGAATATATATCCTATAATTTTTGAAATATAAGAATCATTGAAATAAGTCATCACAGTAATATAAGAAAAATATAATCATTTTAATGTAGGATGTGTGCACCTATAGGATTAGGGGATCTGGCTGAAAGTACCAGGAGGAGAGAAGAAGCACCTAGAATCCAAATGGTATGTACTATAAATAAGAAAGGATCTCAATTCTGGGAGATGTGTTTATAGGTAACTATTACTGCACTGAATAAAGAAAATTATTACAGTTCCTAACTAGAACTTTTTTGTAAGCAGATTTCTAATAAAGCTAGCACTTATGAAAAAAATTAAAATCTTACACTTTCATCAAAGCCTTGTCTTCTGGCTTCTTCAGCCCAATCTCCACTGCTTTTGCTGTTAGAAATATAAAATAAAAATCAGAGGCATATAAAAGTAAAAAGGGAAGTGATACCATAAAATACATTCTGATTGATAGTAAGGATATGAATTGTATGGGGTTTTTTTGTTGTTTGTTTTTGGTACTGGGGATTGAACTCAGGGGCACTCGACCACTGAGCCACATCCCCAGCCCTATTTTGTGTTTTATGTAGAGACAGGGTCTCACTGAGATGCTTAGCACCTCGCCGTTGCTGAGGCTGGCTTTGAACTCGTGATTCTCCTGTCTCAGCCTCCCTAAGTGCTGGGATTACAGGCCTGCGCCACTGCGTCCGGCTGTATTTCTGTTTTTTATGATAACAAAGTCTAATTATTTGGAAAATGTGATCATTAATAGGTTCTCCAGAGTATCACATCTTTTGCTATTTAAAAAAAAAAAGCTTACTTTTTTGCCAGAGGTATGGGTTTGAGAAGCATTTTGACACACATCATGGAATAAATGTAAGTCTTTTGTTAAGTACGAGTGTATTATTTATAAGTGTTGTGTGTAAAATATTTTTATTTTAGATAGCTAAATAAGTGTGCTTAATATACATTAAAGTTTTCTACTATTATAGGACTGTCCCAACTTTCTCTAAAGCTTTTTCTGGGGCTGCGGGTGTAGCTTGGTAGTAGTAGAGCAGTTGCCTACTGTGCACAAGGCTGTGGTTCAATCCCCAGCAGTGCCCCCACCCCCCCACACACAAAAAAAAAACCAGAAAGCTTTATCTGAGTGGTGCATTACATTAAATATTTTTAGTGATGCCAGGCATTGAACCTGGGGCTTCATGCATGCCAGGCAAGTGCTCTACCATTGAGCTACATACCAGGATTACATTAATTTAATTTATATTTTATTTTTTGTGAAACTGAGAATTGAACCCAGGGCATTTTACTTGAGACACAGTCTCACTAAATTGCTGAGGCTTGCATTCCCCTGGCCTCAACCTTCTGAGTCACTGGATCATAGGTATGTACCACAGCACCTAGTTATATTAATTTTAAATTAGCTTAAGAGTTTCATGACATCCTCAGAAATGAGGAGGCACTACTGAATGTAATGACAATATATTTGGAATCACTACATTGGATGGTGGTAGTTTTGAAATCAAAACCTTAACTCTTGAGTCGGGCACAGTGATGCACACCTATAATCCCAGCACTTTGGGAGACTGAGATAGGAGAATCTTGAGTTCAAAGCCAGCCTCAGCAATGGTGAGCCGATTAGCAACTCAGTGAGACCCTATCTTTACATAAAAAACAAAACAGGGCTGGAGATGTGACTCAGTGGTCAAGCACTCCTGAGTTCAATCCCCAGTACCAAAAAAAAAAAAAAACTATCACTTTTTAAGTTTCTCCTATAATACAGATGGTTCGTGATTTAACCATGGGTTAACTTACAGTTTTTTGACTTTATTTATTTTTTTGGTACCGGGGATTCAACTCAGGGGTACTAGACCACTGAGCCACATTCCCAGCCTTATTTTGGGTTTTATGTAGAGACAGTCTCACCAAGTTGCTTAGCCAGCCTTGCCATTGCTGAGGTTGGCTTTGAACTCTCAATTCTCCTGTCTCAGTTTCCCAAAGTGCTGGAATTACAGGCGTGCACCACCATGCCTGGCTGATTTTTCGACTTCATGATGATGTAAAAGTGATATACATTCAGTAGAAACTCTTTGATTATTATTATTATTTGTTTTTGGTACTGGGGATTAGAACTCAAGGATACTCGACCACTGAGCCACATCCCCAGCCTTATTTTGTGTTATGTAGAGACAGGGTCTCACTGAGTTGCTTAGCGCCTCGCCGTTGCTGAGGCTGGCTTTGAACTCACGATTCTCCTGTCTCAGCCTCCCAAAGTGCTGGGATTACAGGCGTGCGCCACCATGCCCCGCTTTGAATTTTGATCATTTCCTCAGCTGGTGATACATGCTAAGAACTCTTACTGTGTACCTCCCAGTCAATCACAAAGGGAAACAACTGAATCTACAGTGTGCTGTGTTGCCAGTGTTGGATCCAGGTGTACAATAAACACTTTATGAAAAAACAGCTCTGTGTTAGATGATTTTGCCCAATGGTGGGCCCTGGGTTCAAACCTTAGTACTAAAAAAAATTTAAGAAAAGTCATCTTACACTTTTGTGTCGTCTTCTTTTTGAGCTTTCTTCAGTTTGAGTTTCTCAAGAGCATTAAAACAACCCTATACATAATTAAAAATAAAGTTCATCAAAAATATATCCTGTATTATATTTGATGAAGGTATATGAAATATTTCTCTCTAGGGACTGCTGCCCTAAAGAAATGTGGAGGCAAAATGTCATGATTTTCTTTCACCTTGCCACTACCTTAGGTTTCTGCCATTGTGAAAAAACAAAAGGTATTAGTTCTCATGAGGGCATCACACTTGGAAAAAAACCAAAAATCTCCTATAAGTATTAACATATATTAATGTGTCACCAACATCATACTCTAGATAAAAGATGAAAAATAATCCACAATTAAGCTCATTGCAGGGAGGTCATTTTAATAGTTTTCTTTTACAGATAAGTTTGTGGAAGTTCTTAACCACTAACCCCATAACTGCTAGGACCTTTTTTCTGTGAAGTGCTATGCTTAACCCCATGGGTATGCAGAAATGTTTAGAGGAAAGGCAGATGCCACTTTGTCAAGAGTAAAATGTTGGCAAGAAAGCCAGGAGCTGAGGATATTTCAGGGGTCAACGAACAATGGGAGCAGAGGCCCAAAGAAAGTGAAAGCAAGCATTGTGTACAGCACAGTGCTCACCTGGGACAGAGGTGATGTAAAAAAAAGGCCTAAGCTGGGCGCAGTGGCACAATCCTGTAATCCCAGCACTTTGGGAAGCTGGAGAATCGTGAGTTCAAAACCAGCCTAAGGGGCTGGGATTATGGCGCAGTGGTAGCGTGCTCGCCTAGCACGCATAAGGCACTGGGTTCAATCCTCAGCACCACATAAAAATAAAAGATATTGTCACCTATAACTAAAAAATAAACATTTAAAAAAAAAACAACAACAAAAAAAAACCAGCCTAAGCAACAGCAAGGCGCTAAGCAACTCAGTGAGACCCTGTCTCTACATAAAACACAAAATAGGGATGGGGATGTGTCTCAGTGGTCGAGTACCCCTGAGTTCAAACTGGTACAAAAATTAAAAAAAAGCACAAATAACTATAGTTAATGAAGATGGGTTGTGACTGTGAGGCTTGACACGAGGACTTGGAGTATTTGAGTAAAGACTTTGGATCTATTTTGAAAGGTCCAGGGAAACTGATAGGATCAGAGTGGGAATGGCATGGGGAAAAGGCTAGAACAGTTATGGGGGGAAGGTTGGTGAAACCTACAGAAAGCCCTAATCTAGTTGTGGCAGTGAGGATTCAAAGGATTCTTGAATTCCAGAAAGATTAGCAATATCTGCAGGGAGAAAATACACATGGGCCATGACAAGAGACTATATGAGAGGAAAGGGAGTAAGTCTTGAGCCAAGAGTGACAGAATAATATTATAATGAATGGAAACAGAAAAGTGAAGAAGACAAGGCACATGGAGTTCTCAGTTTATATTGTTTATAGAAATTTACCAGTATCTAGACTGAAAACTTATGAGAGGGAAGAAATAGTTTTATTATACTCAACATGGATTTACAATATGAAATAATCCTATTACTATTTGATATGTGAAGCTCTGAAATAATTTCAGCTACATTTTTTTTTTTAAGCCAGAGAGAATACTTTGCTCCCCTAGTAAAGTAGTGCAAATATGAGTAACACTGGATCAAAAAACAAAACCCCAGGAAGAAAGACCACCACCACTTGGGGTTTGAGTGTTATTTGACCTAAGAGTATAAGCTATAAATACAATTTGCTTTAGAATTATAGTTAGGGAAATAATTTGACATACCTTTTTAATCATTTGACCAAGTTCAAAATCTGGTCTTCTGCCTATTGAATAATCAGCTTTCACTTCAGAATAGGTATCATTAATTATTGCCAAGAACATGTTCTAGGGAGAAATATTCATACAATTATTTCAATAAAGACTTTACTTTTTGTTGTTCTTGTACTAGTGACTGAACACAGGGGCACTCTACCACTGAGCTACGTCCCCAGCCCTTTTTAGTTTTTATTTTGAGTTACAGTTTTGCTAGGTTGCTGTGGTTGGCCTTGAACTTGCACTCCCTCTGCCTCAGCCTGTCAAGTTGCTGGGATTACAGCCATGTGCCATCATTGTTGGGCTAAAAATTTAGTTTAAATGTTAGTGACTTTAAAGTGGGTGCAGTAGCACATGCCTGCAGTGCCAGCTACTTGGGAGGCTGATGTAGAAGAATCACTTAAGCCCAGAAGCTCGAGACCAGCCTGGGCAAAACAGACTTCATTACAAAAGAAAAAAGTGCCTTTAAAAGAACTGGAATTTGTAAAATCAAATTTAAATTTTAAAAGTAACCCATGTAGGGCTGGGGATGTGGCCTAGTAGAAGAGCACTTGCCTCACATGCATGAGATCCTGGGTTCAATACCCGGCACTGCCAAAAACAAAAAGTGACCCATATGATAAGACAAGTGGCGATACAAACTACAAAACAGAGTGCAGTGGAACGTGTATTAGCCTGTGGATACAGGCAAATAATGATGAATAAGAAAGACAATATAAAACTGTATGAACTGGTTACTAATGTTATAATTTAGCAATATTACATATCAGAAGAAAAATCAGAATAATTATATGTTTATAAGGGGTTTATTGTTTCATTTTAAGTTCCATGAAGTTGCTTTAATTTCCAATATGACTGAGGCTTATGCATAATAAGCAGACCAGATAACACAAATGTAAAGGTAATATTGTTGCCCCTAGTCCAGCTTTTCACCTTTAACTCTGGTGCAGCTATCACCCTGCGGACTCTTGGATATCACTGGGGAATAATTTCTATGCATGACAAAAAGTATTTTCATGGAGGACATTAACAGTGCCTTGACTGGGAGGCAAGTTTCCTTGAATAGGAAGCTCAAAGAGACTTGTTCTGAGCATATCTGAGAGGCCCATCTTAGTGATTCCTAGAAAATCATAAAGGAGTGGGTTCTTAGCCATAAGGGCTACAAGCCATTGCAATATGAGAATGGCTGAATTCATATCGCCTGGTATAGATTGTCTGAGCCTGAAAAGACATGGGACTTCCAAGTTTTGTTTAAAGGATTTAGCACATTGCTGGCTAAAATAAACACCATTATGCTCCCATTTCCCGTTAACAACTTGAAAATATTAATAGTCACTAGTCTAGAAAAATGGATTACTAGTAATCCATGCCATTCTTAATAAATGTCAAGTGCTCTTAACAGGTAAACAGTAATACTACAATTTCTTTTAAATGAGTAATTCCATTTTTTAAAAAATGTAGGAAAAAAGGCAGAGAGGAGAGAGTATATAGTCATTCTTACCAGCAGGACAAAGAACACAAAAAAGATAAAAGTGATGAAGTAAATAGGTCCCAAGATCCAATTGGCTTGCTGAATACCAGCAAAATTAAAATCTCCAAGAACAATTCGAAATTGTGTAAATCTTTGGTAAGAAGAAAGAACATCATTAGAAAATATTACCTCCTTTCCTATACATATATGACAATAGTAGGGAGTTACTGATGTTTCTAGGAAAGTAGCTGCATATGACATGTACTCTATGGTTTTAATTATTACTACAGAGTTCTATAAAATGATGTAGAAAATTCCCCTTAAGGCAAGACTTGAGTCACCTACCTCAATTGCTGAACAGGAAGTGTAGGAAATGATAGGCTTCAATTTATTTAACGAACGTGAATTCAGTGTTCACTTGCAAGATTTGAACCTTGAGGTAACTATTTACAAACGGGTTTGGCAGTGACTTCCTTGGCCATTTCTGTGCCCTTCTAGAACTGAATACTTTTACTTCATCCACCAGTGATTTTCAACCCAACAGCCCTAAAGATTCTAATGTCAATGTAGTATTTTAATTTTTGTCTTAACGACCTCAACTTCTATTAAAATAATGACTCCAACAGTTTGTCTCTTAATAGTCTCAACATGCTGGTAATGATCCTCCTGGAGTTTATTTTGTCCTTTTAAATAACTCTAAGAACTCAGTTTCAGGGCTGAGGTTGTGGCTCAGTGGTAGAGTGCTTGCCTACCATGTGTGAGGCACTGAGTTCAATTCTCAGCACCACATATAAATAAATGAATAAAATAAAGGTCCATCAACATATAAAAAATATTTTTTTAAAAAAAGAACTCCGTTTCAATGTGAAATACCATTTAAAATATTTCAGGGGGCTGGGGTTGTGGCTCAGTGGTAGAGCACTTGCCTAGCATGTGTGAGGCACTGGGTTTGATTCTCAGCACCACATATAAATAAATAAAATAAAGGTCCATTGACAACTAAAAAATATTTAAAAGAAAAAAACATCTGTTTAAAAAATTTCAGACCTTCATTTTTCTCATTTTAAAGATGAAAATTAAGAAATTAAAGGGCTGGGCTGGGGTTGTGGCTCAGCAGTAGAGTGCTTGCCTAGCACGGGTGAGGCACTGGGATTAATCCTCAGCATCACATAAAAATAAATAACAATAAAGTTATTAAAAAAAAAGAAAGGGCTGAGAATATAGGTCAGTGGTAGAGCACTTACCTAGCATCAGGGATATACACTTGCCTATATATCAGGAATATAATGTATACATTGTGTGTTTCCTTAAGGGTTAATCTGGGAAGCAAATTTTTGGTTTGATTTGGTACTGGGGATTAAAGCCAGGGGCACTTAACCACTGAGCCACATCCCCAGCCCTTTTTTGTATTTTACTTAGAGACAGGGTCTCACTGAGTTGCTTAGGGCTTCACTAAGAGTTGCTGAGGCTGGCATTGAACTTGTGATCCTCCTGCCTCAACCTCCCGAGTCACTGGGATTATAAGCGGGCACCACCATCCCCAGCCAGGAAGCAATTTTTAATAGTATGTTAAAACTGCATGATTGTTCATTTGGTCAAAAGGGAGCAGTTTCTCATTCCTTGTTGCTCTTGCCAATCACATAAAAGGAAACAGGGCTACCTACAATAAAGAAAACACATTCAAATAAATAGGGTAATTGGAGTCCTAGACCTCATAGTTGTCTGAATTTCATCCCTAGTACCTAGCTAAGACCTGACCAAACCAATATTGCTTTGTAATGTTCTTCTACATAAGATACAGAAAATGCTGAGATGAAAGAAGACTGAAAGTTTTACCTCAAATTATTTTTTTTTCTTTCTGGCATAGGAGAATAAAATTTGTTTTAGTGTTTTATATGTCATTTTTTTAATCCTCTAGTTGAAGGCATAATTTCTCATTCTTTTCTCTTTTCCAGAAACTGGCTCAGTAACTAATGCTCCCTTCAGCCCTTTTTTTTTTTTTTAATCAGGAAAGTGTTTAGATACATCTGCTCTGTAGATAATAATGAGAATAAAAACCTAAGCAATCTACTCAATGGTTATAATTACATAGGACCTGGAGACTCCAGACACAGAAGGAATATTTGCCCCCGTTTTCCTATTAATTTGGAGCTTAGTTTATCCATTTCTTTTTTAAAAAAATATTTTGTTTTGTTGTAGATGAACACAATATCTTTATTTATTTTATGTGGTGCTGAGGATCAAACCCAGTGCCTCACGTATGCGAGGCAAGGGCTCAACCGCTGAGCCACAGCCTCAGCCCCAGTTTATCCATTTCTTCTACTCCTCTTCCTCCCAAGCTAAAAGAAAGAAATGATGCCTCAGCCAGAGAGGGTTAATTAAGTGAAAATACTATTTGTAACTTCTTGATTCCCTTCCTAACTTTCCAGAGTTGTTCTTTATTTGAATTAAAATAACAGACTGCTCAGTAATAGTGTGCTATTTGTCATTAATATGACCTTCCAGTCTCTCTTAGAAGCATTGATTTGGTGGTAGCTATTTCTAAGCATTCTCCAAATATTGGATATATTTTATGACTCAGATTCAATGTATATGACTTTCTTATTCTATTCTTTATATCTCATACCCTCTTTCAACATTTTGTCTTTCAGTATACAGTTTTGATCATTTGTTCTGATCTGTTTTCTGCTTTTCCCATCCGTCTTTATCTGTCTTATTTGCTGTCACCTTATCAATGGGGCTTTTAATCTCAGTTACTATGATTTTCAGTTCTAAAATTCTACTTGGTATTTTTCCAAATAAGTCACTTTTTATATTGTCTTGTTTTCTGAAGATATAAAAGAAACATGTGCATGTTTCTTTTTTTGACTTGTGTTCTTTCAAAATATAGTTTTAAGTATTGTTTGAGTATTTCATTTTCTAAAGTCTGAGTTTGTGTTATCTGTTATATCTGCTGGTCTTGATAATGTTTCTTTCCTCCCTTATGTGCCAAGTTATCTTTTTAAAAAATTCTTTTTAGTTGTTGATGGACTTTATTTATTTATTTATTATTTATTTATATGTGGTGCTGAGAATCGAACCCAATGCCTCACACATGCCAGGCAAGTGCTCTACCACTGAGCCACAACCCCAGCCCCAAGTTATCTTTAATTGTGAGAAGCACATTATATATGAAAAAAAAATCACTTGTAGAAATAATTTGTGACCTCAAAGGAAGGTCACTTTCTCCAGAGAGGCTTTCTGTGTCAGCCAAGTAGATGGAAGCATTCATTCTAGCTTGAGACCATCTTAAGTTCAAGACCAGGATACCTAGGTGAATGAACCCAGGCTTCAAGTCTCCGTCATGGATTTACCTTTAATTTGAGGTTATAGTGACTCAAGCTCCCTACTTGATGTGTAGAAAGACGATCAGTCCTCCTCTGAACACACACATGTTGTTCAGACTCTGGGCTTTGCCTTCTGTCTTTTCCTGAGAGATTGCCAGAAACACATTTATTTTATCAGCTACTCTGCATCAGCAAAAATGCCTTCAGGGAAGGATTCTGGGAAGATGGTAGAGATGGAAGTGCCTAGAATCCGTCCCCCACTCCACATGCATCTAAATAAAAACTGAACTGGCAAAATCTGTCTAATGTAACTATTTTGAAGCTCTGGAGTCTATTAAAGAAGTCCTGCAACTTTCATAATAAGACTTAAACAGTAAATTGCAGTTAATTTTTGATCTGTTTGAATTCAGCTCAGCAGTAGCTATGCATCCCCCATCCTCAGTCTCAAGCTGGTATCCATGCACATGTTTCTGGAGCAGCTTTGCATGCAGCTAGCAAAGAACGGGATGGACAGTAGAAATCACGTCCTCCAAATATTGGGTCTCATGTTTCAATGGTTTGGTGCTAATAAAAGAAATGCAGACACAGAGGTGGGGAGCCATTGTTGCCACCCACTCCCCATTGCTTCAAGTATCTCCTCCTCCAACTGAAATGTCCTTGGAATCTAAAGGGCTGGCATCTTCTCCCTCCCACACTATACTTTTCATTTTTCCCTTTGGGGAACAGGCATTAAAGATTAGAACATCCAAAAGCAACTGCATATACTGAAGTTATAAAGTCAATGTGTACGACATCATCAAGCAGACTTGTCAGATACATTGTGTGAATTCCAGAAGGAGAATATAGAGAGAAAGAACAGAAAAATTATTTGAATAAATAATGGCTGAAAACTCAAAGAGTTTGGTGAAAGATAAGAATTTAAACATCCAAGTTGCTCAGAGAATTCAAGAGCTGAGAGCACAGTGGCACACACCTGTAATCCCAGCAACTCAGGAGGCTGAGGTGGGAAGATCACAGGTTCAAGGCCAGCCTCAGCAACTTAGTGAGGCACTAGGCAAAATAAAAAGGGTTAGAGAAGTAGCTCAGTAAAGCACCCCTGGCTGAGTTCAATCCCCAATACTAAAAAAGAACCAATGGAAAGAAAAATTCAAAGATACCCACACGAAAACTCATTGTCGAACTATCAAAAGCCACAGACAATCTTGATAGCAGCTACAAAAAGCAACTCTTCACATACCAGGAATTCTCAATAAGAATATCAGTATATTTCTCATCAGAAACACAGTGGACTGTTATGTTCAAAGTAGACTGATATGTTAAAGGGAAAAACAAGAATCCTGAATCTGCCAAAACTGTCCTTCAAAAGTAAGAAATTAAGACATTTCTAGATAAGCAAAAGCTTAGGGAGCACATTACCACTAGACCTGTCTTACAAATCTGAGAGTCCTACAGGTTGAAATGAAAGGACACTAAACAGTAACTTAAAGCCACATGAAGGAATACAGATCTCAGTAGAGGTAAATATGTGGGTAATTATAAAAGTTATTGTTGGAGCAACAATTTATAACTCCATTTTTTAGTTTTCTACATGATTTAAACTTTTCAAATTATAGGTCATTTGAAGTTTGGAAGGGCTTTGGAGAAGGGCAGTTATTCCAGTTCCTTCGTTTTATAGGTAAGGAAATTGAAGTCTAGAAAATATAAGTACCTAGTGGCAGAATTGGAAACTAAAATTATATCCTCTTGGTTCCTAGTTCATTCTTTCCATTACTAATTTGGTAAAGGGTTGATTCAGAAAAATGTTATAAAATTTATACATTTCTACTTCAGTTATTTACATGTGTACTGAAAAAAGAAGGCAACCTCAGATATTTCTTTAGTTTCTCAAAAATTTGGTAAAAGGTCATGGACAATTAATTAAAGCAAATGAACCTATCACAGGATTTCTTAGAGCTAAAAGAAATCCTGCAAATATCCAAAACGTTAATGCAAAATTTCCCAAACTTTACTTAAATATAAAGCCATTTCTCCCAGTCTTGATCTAGGAATTTCACAGAACAAATTTTAAGAATTGATTAACTACCATTATTTTTTATACAGATTTTAGTTGCTTTGTTTATCCAGAGTAAATCTACAAAAATATTTTGTGTTTAATGAAAAACCTAAATGTTTTTCTAGGGATTCTATCTAGTCACTTCTATAAATTTGTTGCCTATTTCTTACTGCTTTATGCACATAAAGCTATTTTTTAAAATACATCTTTGGCAGATCAACATTGGATGATCAAGTCAATATCAATTTAAAGATTAAGATGGAGTCCTTTAGGGCTGGGGATATAGCTCAACTGGTAGAGTGCTTGCTTTGCATGCACACAGGCCCTGGGTTCAATCCACAGCACCACCAAAGGGGGTTAAAAAGGTAGAGCCCTAGCCGGGCGCAGTGGCGCACGCCTGTAATCCCAGCTCTTAGGGAGGCTGAGACAGGAGAATCTCGAGTTCAAAGCCAGCCTCAGCAACGGCGAGACACTAAGCAACTCAGTGAGACCCTGTCTCTACATAAAACACAAAATAGGGCTGGGGATGTGGCTCAGTGGTCGAGTGCCCCTGAGTTCAATCTCCAGTACCAAAAAAAAGGTGGAGCCCTTTAAAGAAAAAACACTTAAGATTTATTTTACCCACAGAATAAATACTAGAGACCTGGAAGCATTTTCCATTATCTTAGGTAAAATTCTCAATTCCAACGAAGAATTAAAAATTATTTTTTCTAACTTAATAACACTTAAACATGGATATTACCATCCATTTGGATCCTTCAATCCCAAACCTTACTTTGAATGTGACAGGTGGCCTTCAATGAAAATACTGAACCAAGTTTAAATTAATTAAGTCTTAAATTACCAATTATCATGGGCCTTTCCATAATTTGGGGTTAGATATACAGAAAATACAATTACACTAAGAGCTTACATGGAATTTTGAAAAGTGGAAAAGTCGTCAACCTGTGATCCAAAAACAAGAAATCCTAACTGGGCGTAAGCAAAGAATATTATAAAAAACATGATGGCAAATCCTACTATGTCTTTGATACAGCGGGACAAAGTTGATGACAGCTGAGACATTGTCTTATTAAAGCTTATGAATTTGAATATCTGAAAAAGAACAAATTTAATTGAAATAGTAGAATATCAAAGATTTAGTAATTACTTAAATTAATTTGAGAAGAACTGTGCTTCAAATTAATGAGGAAATTTAATGATAATCAAGGGAGTTTGAAGATTTCTAGCTATCATGGAAGGCCAAACTACTTTTAAAATCATTTGTTCAAAAAGTACTTTTTTTCTTTCACAGCTTTATAATTTAAGTTGCTATTATACTACTACACTATTGTCTTATGTAGTCTAATAAAATATAAATACCTTTATCCATGCAAAAAAGATGGTAACAGCAATTATATTGTTGTAATAAATGTGCCAGTATGCAAGAAAATAGAAATCTGAATATTTTTCAGTATTTTCCAACAGCTGTCCAAGTAAGAGAAAAAGTTGTACATTACAGTATATGTTGAAGGAAACAGCCATAAAACACAACTAAATGGAAACATAAAAAAGCTTAAATTAGAAATTATTTCTACCTCTAAATATCTTGCACCCTATGAAGAAAAAGTTCAGGCACAGTGGTGTATGCCTATAATCCCAGTGACTTTGGAGGCTGAGGCAGAAGGATCACAAGTTGGAGTCCATCCTCTGCAATTTAGTAAGACCCTGTCTCAAAATTTAAAATAAATAAAAAAGTAAAAAGGGCTGGTGATGTAGTTCAGTGGCAGAGGGCACCTGGGTTCAATACCCAGAACCCAAAAAACAAAAAACAAAAAAACTTTAGTAAGTTTTGACAGCTTGGGAGGCTGAAACAGGAGAAGGGCAAGTTTGAGGCCAGCCTAGGTAGCTTAGACCTGTGTCAAAATAAAAAATAAAAAGGGCTAGAGATGTAGCTCAGTGGTAGAATGCCTCTGAATTCAATCCCCAGTACTTCAAGGAAAAAAAAAGGTTAATAAAAAGGGAGGGAAATATAGGACATACATTTTTATAATCCTCAATGTATAGAAATTGAAAGTAGCATAATTCTCATCAACATGGAGACATTAATTCCCTGACCATCCTAATCTACCTACCTGCTTTTTTTTTTTTTTTTTTTTGGTACTGGGGATTGAACTCAGGGGCACTCAACCACTGAGCCTTATTTTGTGTTTTATGTAGAGACAGGGTCTCACTGAGTTGCTTAGCACCTCGGCATTGCTAAGGCTTTGAGCTCCCAATTCTTCTGTCTCAGCCTCCCAAAGTGTGGGGATTACAGGCATGCGCCACCGTGCCTGGCTCATGCTTTTTTGAGTCATAAAGCACAAATGTATAAAAATTATTATGTTACTCTGCATAGGCTGTAAGAATTTCTGATCTATATAATTCCTAAAAGTTTAATATTTTGTATTCATGTAATATTACAAGAAAAAAACTGCAATTACAAAAAATAAACCCTTATAGAATGCCTTAATAATCCTTTTAAAAGAAAGTTTCAGGTCCAGATTATCTTAGGTATCAGAGCTTCATAACTGCCATGAAACGTTTCCTTTGACTTTCCTTGCTTGAAATACCCATGTGGTTAAACATTTAATGTTGTGCCCTTTGTTAGACATTACTGAGGATACTGGAAAGATAAGTGGCTTACTTTCTGAGAAACTTTCAATCTGGTTTTGGGAAACAAGCCTTAGGTACTAGATTGACTATAACTACAGGACAAAAGGGGAAAAGATCATACTGTAAAAGCCATACATTTTTGTTCGTTGAGTATTCCTAAACTTAAGTTCATAACATTTTTGTTTTGTCCTGCTTAAATCTGTTTAATACATTCCCATCACTACACCTGGCGATCTTTAGTAGTTTTTTTTTTTTTTTTAATTTTTATTTGTAGATGTACACAATACCTTTATCTTACTTGTTTTTAATGTGTTGCTGAGGATCAAACTCAGTGCCTCACACATGCTAGGCAAGCACTCTACCACTGAGCCACAACCCTGGCTCAGTCTTTGGCATTTCTTAAGGGACTATTTTCCCAGTCCTGGCGCCCTTTGTGCCCACATGGTATCCTCTGGTTGTTCAAGTCCCCTCCTCACCTTCCGTTTTTGCTTGGTTTTGTCTTTCTCCTATACTTTCCCAATTTAATGTGAGGAGGAAAGCAGATTTAGACAACATTGAAGAGTACATTTTAAAGAATCTTGGGGAAAAAAGTAAATTTGCTCAAAAAGATTTTATGATAATTGAGACATGAGGCCTTGTAAGGAATACTTTTTTTTTTAAAGAATTAGTCTCGCTAGGTTACCCATGTTTGCCTCATCTTGGACTCAAGTGACCCTCCAACCTCACACTTTCAAGCAGCTGGGACTCCAGGTGCTCAACATTAAGCGAGCAAGAATACATTTTTTTTTAGTGTGGGTAGAGAAACTCACTATGTTTCTATCATATTTATGGAATCAATCACCTATTTTGGGCTTTTTGTTTTCTTTTCTTCTTCTTTTTCTTTCTTTCTTTCTTTTTTTTTTTTTTGGGGGCTGAGGATTGAGCCCAGGTGCTCTCTTCTACTGATCTACATCCCCAGCCTATTTTTTATCGTTTTGAGAGCAGGTCTTGCTAAATTGCCCAGGCTGACCTTGAATTTGTGACCCTCTTGCCTCAGCTTCCCAAGTAACTGGGCATACATGCTTGTGACATCTTGTCTGGCCCCAGGGTTATTTTGGGGTGATAAGTACTCTGCTACTCTGGTTTCCTTTCCTTAAAATTGCTAACATAGAATGGTATGCCAGAATCTTATTGTTAACAGATGTCAAGTCCACAGTACAAAAAAAAAAAAAAATTGCTATGGAGCTACATCCAGTCCTTCTTATATTTTATTTTAAGATATTTCAGACAGAGTCTCACTAAGTTGCTGAGACTGGCCTCTGAATTTGTGATCCTCCTAGAACCTTGAGATTACAGGCATGCACCACTGTGCTTAGCACCTGCTCTAGGTTTATGCTGGCCCTCCCAAATACCAAATTAAAAAAAAAAAAAAAAACTCTGCTTATTAGGGGCCTATCATTAGTATGTGCCGTGACAGTTCCTTTTATGGTTTGATACTCATAGCTTTCAAAATAAGTCCCAGATGAATAGAAAATTCTGTTTTTTATATCTCCCTCATTTGTAAGTTGTGATCCCTTCTGTTATACATATGAATATATACTCACCAGCAAAAGTAGTAATTCTAGCCAGTTCCAAATACTTTTTAAATAGGCAGACTTAAATTCTTTTATTTTCTTGATTTCTTGTGTTGTAAAAACAACAAGAAAAATACAAAATGTGACTTCACAGGAAGCAATAAAATAATCATAGTAGCTAACATATCTGAGGAGCTTCACAGAATAAAAGTGCCATGAAGTAAGTATTCCTCCAGTTGCAGGGAATTCTGCCACCAATCTGTAAAAGTAGATTTGTGAAAGTATGCATTTCAAGTAGTTATATTTTAGTACTTAATTCAATGTGAAATTTTTAATCAATATTGATATATTCTTTGATGATAATCATACATTTTATATATTTCCTTGGGGTAATAAGTTCAATTAAATTTTTTTCTAGCTGGGCATGGTGGCATGTGCCTGTAATTCTAGTGGCTTGGGAGGCGAAGGCAGGAGGATCGAGAGTTCAAAGCCAGCTTCAGCAATTTAGTGAGGCCCCATTGCAACTCAGCAAGATCCTGTCTCTAAATAAAATATAAAAAAAAAGGGCTGGGATGTGGCTCAGTGGTTAAGTGCCCCTGAGTTCAATCCTTGGTACCAAAAATAGGAAGCAATGTTAAAGAGAAAGATGTGAATTTAGCCAGACATTATTCTACTTTTTATTCAAATTGCTTGTTCATTCATAAGTAGGAATACTAATTAATCTACATAGGAGGATGAGATGTTGTTCAAGAAAATGCTGTATTGTAGTTATTGTTATTAGTTAGGACTCCCTTCAAAATACATAATACTTGAATATTGCAAAGGAGGGAAATACATTCTCTCCCATCAGTTTATCAGAGAAAATTCTAGCTTCTAAATGTCAAGGTCATATATTCTACTAAAACAAATATTTTCTGTTTACTTTAGGCATTTGATGTTGAATACAAAGATTTATGTAAACAGAAGTATAAAGATCAGTCCCTGGCTGAGGACATAGCTCAGTGGTTGAGTGCTTGCCTACCATGTGCAAGACCCTGGGTTCAATTCCCAGTACTTCCCCTGCCAAATTAATTCCAACATTAAATATAAAAAGATTTTGAGGTTGTTCACTGTATTTCTAATGTAGTCTAAAAC
This sequence comes from Geosciurus inauris, assembly GCA_004024805.1. Taxonomy (NCBI): domain Eukaryota; kingdom Metazoa; phylum Chordata; class Mammalia; order Rodentia; family Sciuridae; genus Geosciurus; species Geosciurus inauris. The sequence goes on along the minus strand of PVHX01000363.1, from coordinate 253,104 downwards.
TTTAGGTAATTAGGAATTGGCAATAATTTAAGGAACCAGCATTTCTACCACAATGTCACAATGCATTTATTCCTACCTAAAGATCTGCAAAATTTATTGGTAATGGAATAAAATGCTGTCAAAACAAACAGCAAAAAAATAGACACAACCCCAGTAACAAACAGAACTGTTACATCTTGTACATGATTGTTTCATGTTAGATTGGTGAGTAAAATCAAAGAAACTCAATATTATGACTAAAGTGCAGACTAATAATGAAAAAGGGGAAAACTCAAAATTCTTTTTAGTTTGATATAAAAGGAAAAACAAATAGATAATTATCTTAGTGTAGACAATATGCTTCTACAGAACTACTGATTAGATATATCAGTTAACAGTTTCAAAATCTGAAGTTTCTACAAAGTAATTTTTAATAAAGGTAACAGAATAAGCATAACACTTAGAAATAGGAAATCTGGATGTAATCTCATATTACAAAGAGTTCTTTGTTTAACTTTAAGCCAGTTAACCTAATGATGCTTACATTCTTTTTGGGATATACAAATGATTATATTCTTTACTTTATCCTGATCAAGACTACTGGGAGGGTGATTGATATTGGTAAAAAGTTCTGATTCTCTGAGAAAAAAAAACAAGACTACAGAATGAAAGATATAATGTCCATAGACTATGTAAGAATTCATTTGTTTTATTCATTTACACAAATTTTAATGGTTATGGTGTGTTTTACCATGTATTTTTGCTATGGCACACCATGTATTTTTGCTATGGCACAAGAGCAAAATTCCCTAGTCTGAGAAAACTCTAATTCCACATTCCATTCAGAAAAAAAAAAAGGAAAGACCTATTAGAAAAAAGCAGCTCACTGAAGTTTTGCCCCTCTAGCAGATATTTTCCCTTCCCTTCTTTATAACAGAACCCTGTGTTCAGTCATCCCAGATCATTTAGGGGAAGCTGATTAAATCTCCAGACAGATCTAATCATAGTAATCGTATTTCCTTTGCCAGTATGTCATGCTAGAGCCCCTTCAGTTCCATCAATTAGATGGTGACCTATGGTAACCAAATAAGACAAGCAGAATTTTTTTCTTAAAAGATATGAACAACATATAACCACAGCTGCTGTTTGTACACAACCATCTTGGGGAAACAACACAAAAGAGCGCAAAACTGCACGCATCTCAAAGAAAGAAATGGAGCAAGACCCTTAAACTTACTGCAAAAAGTATTTTCCTGACAGTGAAATTGCTGCTATATGGCAAAAATAAATTTCTTTATTGCTTAAGCTAATTTAAGTTTGTGTTTTCTGTTAAAACCAAAAGCCTCTTAAATGCTTCAGTGGTAGAGCTGAGACCCAAGTTAGCCCTACTGTCAATTACTAGATAACAATCTAGCAAAATGTAGTGGCTTACAATAAATATTACTAAGTGTTTGCAAAGTTCAGTTGATCCAGCTGCACTTGGCCCATCTCAGCTAGTTTGGTACTATATCTGCCATTTGCCTGGACCCATTCATGATCTTTTTTTTTTTGGTACTGGGGATTGAACTCAGGGGCACTCGACCACTGAGCCACATCCCCAACCCTATTTTGTGTTTTATCTAGAGACAGGGTCTCACTGAGTTGCTTAGCACCTCGCCATTGCTGAGGCTGGCTTTGAACTTGCGATTCTCCTGTCTCAGTCTAAATGCTGGGGTTACAGGCTTGCACCACCGCACTGGCTCCACCGGCTTTGAGTTGGCTCCACTCTGTGTTTCATCCTCCTCCTGGTTCCAACAAGTCAGCCTAAACATATCCTTCTCATGGCTACCAGAGAAGTGCAAGAGCAAACTCATTTCACACTCCTACTTATATCATACATGCTAATCTTTCATTGGCCAAAGCAAGTTACATGGTTGAACCCTGTATCAAAGGCTGGAGCAGTGCACCCTGCCCAGGGTGGCAGGCAAATTTATGAAAAATTGAGGCCATTTTTACAATATACCACAGGTTCTAATAATTTCTGGATTTCTGGCTACTATATTATATATAGTTTGAAACTTAAATTGTTCATTCTTGAGAAAAAAATGAATAAGTTGATAAATAATCCTATTCCAAAGGGAAACCAACAGATTTTAATAATTTGATAAGAAGAACTATCAACTCTGCATATTAGATCTGTGCAACTACAGAATTAGAAGACATTAGACTATATGTTCTTAAGCAATATAAAACTAACATTGTAAGTTATTCTCCATCTTCCTAAATATATTCTGAAATAATGAAACAACAAATGCAAAGTTGCTTTAACTTCTTTTTCATTTTTTTAATATTTTTAAGTTGTAGATGGACATAATATCTTTATTTTTATGTGGTGGACATAATATCTTTATTTTTATGTGGTGCTGAGGATTGAACCCAGTGCGTCACGCATGTGAGCAAGCACTCCACCACTGAGCCACAGTCCCAGCCCCTTCTTTGTCATTTTTGGCATAGAACTACATTATGTTTAAAACTCATGATTTTTTTAAAATATTTTTTTTTAGTTGTAGATGGACACAATAGCTTTATTTATATATTTATATGCGGTGCTGAGGATCAAACTCAGTGCCTCGTACTTGCGAGGCAAGGGCTCCACCACTGAGCTACAGCCTCAGCCCTCATGATTTTTTTAATCAATTTTTTAAATTTATTTTTTAAAATGCATTTCAAGTCATAGTACATATATAGAGCTCAATTTTCCATCTCTCTGGTTGCATACAAGATAGAGTCACACCATTTGTGTCTTCATACATGTACCTAGGTAGTGATGTCCATCTCATTCCACCATTTTTGTTACTCTCATTCCCCCTCCCCTCCCTCACCTTCCCCCTCATCCAAAGTTCCTTCATTTCTCCCATGCTCCCCACCCCTACTCCCATTATGGGTCAGCATCCACTAATCAGAGAGAACATTTGGCCTTTGGTTTTTTGGGATTGGCTTACTTCACTTAGCATGGTGTTCTCCAATTCCATCCACTTACCTGCAAATGCCATAATTTTATTCTTTTATTGCTGAGTACCACAGTTTCTTTATCCATTCATCTATTGAAGGGCATCTAGATTGCTTCCACAGTTTTGCAATTGTGAATTGTGCTACTATAAACATTGAAGTGGCTGTATTACTGTAGGGTGCTGTTTTTAAGTCTTTAGGGTATAGGCTGAGGAGTAGGATAGCTGGGTCAAATGGTGGTTCCATTCCAAATTTTTTAAGGAATCTCAATACTGTAAAGCTCATGATTTTAACATCAGCACAAGCATGCACAAACTGAAACCCCCAGTGAGGGCTGTGGATGCTTTTTAAATCGGTATGCTAATATAGAACTTTCAAGTCACTCACCTGATGATGCAAAACAGATTTACATTAGCATTGTATAGTGAAAAATCAATAAAAATAACTCTGGTCCCTCTTGTGATCCAGCTGTTCAGTCGAAGGTCAATGAATTTGTTTTTGGTTTCAGATTTTGATTTTGATAAGGTGAAAATATAGCCCCCATTTCGGTAAACACCAACAAATCCCCAGTGCCAAGGAGAACTGGCATTAGGAGTAGAATACCTCCATCTATTAGACATAAAAAGATTAATGAAGAGAAGAAAAAGCCTAATTGAAAAGTCTTCTAAGAACTTAAACTTAACCTTTGATTCATATGTAGCAGTTTTAAAAAAGTTGTAGAAAATTCGTAAGTATTACAGTAATTTTGAAGCAAGACAATGAGTTAAGGATTAAGTTCAAAAGACTAGGTGCTTTCTAGAAGAAAATATTTCAAAAACCATCTCCTACCTTTGGGAACTTCGAAACTACAAATGATAAGGTGTTTTGTTTTTTTAAACCTGCTATATCTGCTGTCTTATGAGATGTTTAGTCTTTGAGTGGGAGAAGAATGTGGGTAAAGGTGCTTCAGTTTGTCTTGCTAAAAATCATATACCATTATAAATGCATAAGTAAAAACCTCATCACAATGTCTGTATTGTTACATATCTATCTTATTTTAATTAAAGTACATACATTATGCCTTGTGTAGTAGTTGGTGCACACCTGTAATCCCAGCCCCTCAGGAGGCTGAGGCAGACGGATTGCAAGTTCAAGGACTGCCTGGGCAAATTAGCAAGACCCTGTCTCAAAATTTAAAAAAAGAGAAAAGAACTGGGGATGTGATGTAGCTAAGTGGTGGAGCACCCCTAGGTTCAATTTCCAGTACCACACACACCAAAAAAAAGAAAAGAAAGAAAGAAAGAACACAAAGTAAACTGCAATGTGTATAACTAAATATTATTCCCTCAAAACGTATTTGAAAGGTTATTCAAAGATTATTGCTTAAATTGCTTAAATGTGTTTTTCTAGTAATAATACTGTTTTTTTTTGGGGGGGTGGCACTGATACTATTAAGAAAAAGCACTTTCATGAAAGGTTCACAGTTGTGTGTTTGAGTGTTTTCTGTACATAACTGTTAAACTGAAACAGAAAATTTTGCTACATCTACTCTCTACTGGTGTCCAATTTTTAATATGTAATGTTTTAAATTAATGAATTTTACACTTTAGATAGACAAAGCACAAATTGTTTCTTTGGTTGTGGAAAAATAACAGGGATTAACTCACAGTTCCAGTTAAGTACAGGGATTACAATCCAAACCATGCTTGGTATTTAAAGTAGTTGTAGTTGTTATGAGAATCTGGAATATTAGAGCAACTAAAAGATTGTTCTTAAGATTCCAATTTAAAGCCAGATGCGGTGGCTCACGCCTGTAATCCTAGCACTTTGGGAGGCTGAGATAGGACAATTGTGAGTTCAAAGCCAGCCTCAGCAACAGCGAGGCACTAAGCAACTCAGTGAGACCCTGTCTCTACATAAAACACAAAATAGGGCTGGGGATGTGGCTCAGTGGTTGAGTACCCCTGAGTTCAATCCCTGGTACCCAAAGATTCCAATTTAAGGGTCTGGGATGTGGCTCAGTGGTAGAGCACTTGCCTAGCATGTGTGAGGCACTGGGTTCAATTCTTAGCACCACATATAAATAAATAAAAATAAAGGTCCATTGACAACTAAAAAAAAGATTCCAATTTAATATGTGTAATTAAATAATTGATTTATCTTGTAATTTTGAGTTGAAAGAGGGTGAATAATACAATATTTAATAGAATGTATCATTATATTTATGAATTCATTCGATTTATAAGAATTACACAATCCCTTAAGAATGTCCACGACTCATATAAAGAAGAAATAAATAAGTCTACAAAATCTATAAAGCAATTATCATTATTATCATCATTATTAGTTTTGGTACTAAGAATTGAACCCAGGGCACTTAACCACTGAACTATGTCCTTAGCCCTTTTTATTTTTTATTTTGAGACAGGGTCTCACTAAGTTGCATAGGGCCTCGCTAAGTTGCTGAGGCTGGCCTCGAACTTGCAGTCCTCCTGTCTCAGCCTCCCAAGCTGCTGGGATTATAGGCATGAGCCACCATACCCAGCACAAAGCACTTATTAATCCTAGGGGGTTCTGGGGAGTTGTTCAAGAAAGGAAATATAATTAATATTTATAACAAATATTGGTAATGATTAAAAATAGGTGTAATTATATTGAGAGGCTAAAATGAGCAGAAAGTATGTGTAGAGGAGAAGCATAGGAGAGCTACATGAAAAATCTCTTTCCATAGAAAACAACAGATCCATAAACTGTAAAATCAAGTAACAACAGTACAAGGATGTTATTTAGAAACACATATACCACAAGAAACAACTAAAAGTAGCTGTTTCTGGAGTGTGAGAATTATGAATGGGAAAGAGTAGATCTTTGTAAACATTTGTTATCCCTCTGAAAATACTAAATACAAATAATGTAGGGCTGGATATGTAGCTCAGAGGAAAAATGCTTGCCTAGCATGTGAGAGTCCCTGGATTCAATCACCAGTACTGAAAAAAAAAAAAAAAACAAAAACTTATTCTTTCTACAATTTTCATAGGACTCTAAAAGCACAAAGTGCAGACAATGGGAAGTGGTGGTGCCAGTAGCAGGCCATTAGGCCTCAGCTACTTTGGAGAATAAAGGCCACAGGATCTTTGTCAGGTGTCATCAGATGTAGCACCTGCAGAGGAAAACTACCCCTTTTTAGTGTTGGCAGTCACAAAAGATATCACTGAAGCAGGAGTGAGGAAGGAGAAAAGTAGCAGAGCACACATAAGATATTTCCTAAGGATCCCACAAAGTTTTGGGGGTGTGTTTGAGGGCATCTTGCCAGAACCAGGAAAAACTGATTGACTATTGTAGAAGCAAAAAAATGATGTTTTGCCCTGCATGCACTACAATTAAGCATTTTATATGCTAAAGCCAGGGAAAAAAATGAAAATGTTTTGCATCCTAAGGTAAACAAACAACAAACCCCAAACCTAAATGGGTTCACTCCCCCTTTCCTAAATACTACCATTGCTGCCAGGCCCCAGACTACATTACTTGGAAAATGCACATATATTTATAATTTTAAAAGATGCAACAGTTACCTGCTGAAAAAAAGTTACTATATAATTTTATACTTACTCAGTATTGTGTTGGAGGCCAAAATCAGACAGGTCTTCATTTTCAGCAGTATATTTGTCATAACATTCAGTCATCAAAGATTGAAAGGATGAATAGACCTTGCATGTATTATTGCGGACTTTTAGTTGTCGAACTCTGGGGACTCCTAGAATTATGTTCTCATAGTAGATGCGACTGCTGTTCTTTAAATTATACAGCTTCTGGTTAGTATACCATGAGTCCCAGTACAAACCTTCCAAAAGGGGTCCTTCCATAAACTTCATAGAGAAAGATAAATGGCATGGGAAAAATATTTTCATATCAACAGAATCTACATTCATAACATTATACATTAGGGATTTTGATTATGAAAATTAAATTACTGAACAACATTAATATTAATGGTAATGATAATGATGCTCCTGTTGGTTAACACTTATTGAGCACTATGTACTACTAAGCATTGCTCTAAGCACCTTGTAAGTATCAACTCATTTAATACCATCATTCTCTCCTTCCATATTAAAAATTGTCCATCAGCCTGGCTCAGTGGTGCACACCTGTAATCTGAGCAACTCGGGAGGCTGAGGGAGGAGGCTCACCAATTCAAGGCCAGCCTCAGCAAGTTCCTAAGTAACTTAGTAAGATCCTGTCTCAAAATAAAAAATAAAAAGGTCTGGGGATGTAACAGTAGTAAAGCACCCCAGGGTTTAATTCCTACTGACATTAAAGAAAACAAAAACAAAAAACCTGTCGTCCTGTACATGAGTATCAGAGCTGGTCCGAGTCATATATAATGAGTTTACCCCAAAGTTGTCTGTGCCCTCTCCCCATTTTCCTCCCTAATTCTGTCCATGATGCCTAATCTGGCTTTTTCCCTGTCTCTTCATTCTAAGGCATCCCAAGCTCAGGGTTCATTTTTCTTTTTCTTTTCTTTCTTTTTCTCTTTGTGTGTGTGTGTATGTGTGTGTGTCTGTCCATCTGTCTGTCTCCCCCAGGGATTTAACCCAGCATTGCTTTATCATTGAGCTACATCCCCATCCCCCTTTGTATAAATTTTGAGACAGGGTCTAAGTTGCTTAGGGCCTCACTAAGTTGCTGAAGTTGGCCTTGAACTTGCAATTCTTCTGTCTTAGCCTCCCAAACCACTGGGACTATAGGCATGCACCACCCCACCTGGCCCAGGGTTCATTTTAAATTTCCTCCCTTTGTCTTCTTTGCCAATGACCATGCACACGTTTCAAGATAGCACAATAAAAAAGTGGCAGGGGCTGGGATTGTAGCTCAGTGGTAGAGCACTTGCCTTGCACATGTGAGGCACTGTGTTCAATCCTCAGCACCACATAAAAGTAAAATAAAGGTATTATGTTCATGTACAACTAACAAAAAATATTTAAAAAGTGGAAGGATGAGCTCCACTAATTCTCCTACCATTCTTTCTTATTTCATCTGGTCAAAATCAATGATCTATGATCATTTAGACCTTATCTCACACTCTCACTCTCAGGAAATGACCTTGTCTTCTTGATAAGTTTCAAATTCATAGCATGGCATTCATGAGGTGCTCTGTCCAATTCATAATCTGGTTTTTCCACTTCCATGTGCCCACATGCCAAACAGCTGCACAGTGAGGATTACTTGTAGCACATATTTGTTCCTTTTTCCTAGAATTTCCTTCCTTTATTCATCTTTATTTTCCCCCAATATGGAAGGTTGAACCTCAGCCTCCTTACACATACTAGGCTAGTGCTTAACCACTGAGCTATCTCCCTAGACATTTTTTTTCCCTTTTCCTTTTTCTTTTTTTTAAATAAGATCTTGCTGTTACCTACGTCTGCCTTGGACTTGCAATTCTGTCTCAGCCTCCTGAGTAGCTGGGACTACAGATGTGCAACACCTCACTCAGCACCTTATTCATCCTTTAAAACTCTACAGCACTGTTATCACTTCTGGGAAGTTTTCCCTGCTTTGTCCTTTATGCTCAAGTGTCTGTGATGTGGGATACCTGAAATTGCTCGTGCCTTGTTTTTTCTTTGTAATATGAGCATTTCGCTATGTTAAGTATAATGGAAAAAACAAGTCTATCCCAATGATGAAGGAATGATTCTCTTATGTAATTAAAAACAATATAAATTAAATTCTCTACATAACTTATTATTTATTGACATTACTGTAACATACAGTATGGGGGAATACACAAATAGGAAAGTGCACCCGTTGTGTATCAAAATTGTGTATATTGCACTTTCTGGGCAATTTAAGTATTTTTTTTTTTTTTTTTTGGTACTGGGGATTGAACTCAGGGGCACTCGACCACTGAGCCACATCCCCAGCCCTATTTTGTGTTTTATGTAGAGACAAGGTCTCACTGAGTTGCTTAGCGCCTCGCCGTTGCTGAGGCTGGCTTTGAACTCGCGATTCTCCTGTCTCAGCCTCCCTAAGTGCTGGGATTACAAGCGTGAG